>PVIR01006374.1:0-37252 GCA_004026965.1 Petromus typicus
TCCTCCTGCCTCTGCCTCCCGAGTGCTGGGATTACAGACGTGAGCCACCACGCCCGGCACTGTGGTATGTGGTACTGGTTGCTGCTGGGTGTGGGTCTCCACACCCAGTATTGCTATGTGGCTACCGGGGAATCGAACCCGGGCCCTTGCGCCTGCAAGACAGGCGCCGGAACCACTGAGCTAACTCCCCAGCCCCTGTATACAGCTTTTTAGATGAGACACCTTGAATATTTGGTAGGCATTCATATAGAATT
Organism: Petromus typicus; assembly: GCA_004026965.1. Classification (NCBI taxonomy): domain Eukaryota; kingdom Metazoa; phylum Chordata; class Mammalia; order Rodentia; family Petromuridae; genus Petromus; species Petromus typicus. The sequence continues at coordinate 255 of PVIR01006374.1, forward strand.
ACTGATAAGAGCAGTTCTTTGTTCTTTGTTCTTTTTTTTTTTTTTGGTATTGTGGATTGAACTTGGGACCTTGTAATTGTGAGGTAGGAATTAGAAGCACTGAGCTAAATTCTTGGCCCATGAGCATAATTTTTTTTTTAATGTTTTGAGACAATGTTTTACTTTGTAGTTCAGGCTGGCCCTGAACTCACTTTGTAGCCCAGGCTATCCTTGAACTCAAGGCAACCCTCCTGCCTCTGCCTCCCTACACAGAGCCACCACTGTGGTATGTGGTTATTGAGTGCTAGGCTTTTGGTGTGAGTCATTATGCTTGGCATTGTGGTCTGTGTTACCAGGACTGAACTCGGGACATTGTGCTTGCTAGGCAGGTGCTGGAACCATTGAGCTAAATCTCTGGCCCCCAGTGAGCACAGTTCTTAATTCACATCTTTTTTTATCACTATTAAGATGAATGATTAATGTTATATATAAAATTTCAAGTACAATAGAATAGGAATGCTGGTACTCTCCATACCTTTGTGCATGTGGCAGGGAAGAGATCATAAAGTATTGTAGATTTTAGCAAACAGTAAATGCAAGGTAGCGTGGGTAATGGAAAAAGTGATTACTAAATAGTTGAGATGAAGGTGCTTGGATTTGTTTCATGATTTTGGCTGAACTCTTTAACCTCTGAGCTTCAGTCTTACCTGTTAAATGAGAACAGTATCTTTTGTTCATGGAATTTGTTAGGAGAAAACATGAGATAGTTTGCAAAAATTTAAGGTGCTATTATTCACAAGTTCTGATGAAATATGGTATATTTGTGGTAAACTTTCTGGTAACTATTTATTTTCTTTCCTTTTTGTTTTTTGGTACTGGGAATTGAACTCAAGGTCTTGCACTTGCCAGGCAGGCACTGTGCTACTGAGCTACATTCCCAGTCCTCTGATAACTATTTCTGTGATGAAATGTTTAAGTAATTTTCTGAATTGATACTTATATTCTTATTTAGCATTTAGTTTTTATTCTACTAAATGTACATTGAAGAAATTTAGGCAGAAATTTTGAATCATAGTATAATATATCCTTATATATCTGATATACTTGACATGTTGTGTACTCTGGTGAAAAAAAATACCTGGCAGTTCAGTTAGTCTGGTCACCCAATGGTGTTAGAGTTTAAAGAGTGACTAATTTTTACTCTATATTTATATATACAGAATATAAGGATATATATTTCTATATCCTTTGTCAACATTATGATGTTTAACTTCCAAATAGAAAGCAGAATAGATTGGCTGTTGTAGACTCCAGGTCATTATTTTATAAAAGACATATCTTGCATAGAAAATATAAATAGAAATGAGTAGATATTATATGAGTGGGTATATAGTCATTGGTCAAATAATGGGCTCAAGGAAGTAGTTTTACTTTGAGTAATAATTTTACCAGAAGATTGTAGGTTATATGTGACAGTCAGCTTTTATTAGTTATTGTTTGAATCATGTACAGTGTAAATTACTCTTAAAATGTTCTCAGTCATTTAATCTTTGGGTTTTATATCAATTTTTATTAGATTACTTTTACTAATTATTACATTACTGCTTCCAAATTTTAAAAAAAAGGTTGAATTACACGATTTTTAAGCTTTTTCTCACTTAAAGTTTTAAGATTCCAGCTTAGAACTATGAGATCAACTTGAGGATCAGCCTGAAGTCAGAATATTTTTCTCTTAAGTGATCAAATCCTGACAATTCCATCACCCCTACCCCCAAATAGAAAACAGAATAGATCTGTTGTTTTAGGCTCATGGTGATTATTTAATAATGGACATGACTTGTATAGAAATGAGTATTATATATAGTCTTCCTCCTACTCTTATTCCCACACCTGATACTAATAAATTAAAATATTAAAACCTTTCAGAGCTTCTTTTATATTTTTTATGTAAATACGTGTGTATGGATGTTCAATTGTAGAGTGTCTACTATGTGCCAGAATCAACAAATAGTGTCAGCAATACATGATATGTGGAAGATGAAATTGTTCTTTTGGAGCTTCTTTTCTAAAAGTGAAGATGGACAAGTAAACAAGAATTTTAGATATTGCTAGTTAACAAGGAGATGCTAACAACTTTGGAGGGCTGGACTGAAGGAATAATGCAGTATGACGTACAGGTTAGCAGGCTTCTCTTAGGTGAAATTTGAACTGAAATCTGAATGACTTAAAGGATTCAGCCATTGACAGGGAGAACATTCTGGCAGAAGTGCAAGACTTCTGAAGGAAGAATAGTGTACTTTGAAGGATCAGAAAGAACTGTCAGTGTTGCTGGTATATAGTGAACGAAGAAAAAAAGAATGGTAAATGATTAAGTCAGAGATTAGGCACAATGGACATAAAGGCCTTTATGGCCAAATCTGAATTTGAAGTGACATCATGTTATTTGCCTCATGCAGCTTGATCTTTAATTTTTAAAACTTAATCCTGTATCGTAAGTAAATATTCCATATACTAATTTTAAGTACAAAGATATCATTTAAAAATTTTTCTCTCCACTAGTCACTTTCTCATCCTTTAAAAAGTGTTACAGTCTCTGCCATCCTTCAACTTGCTGTTCTCTAAGTGCTACTGTCCTCTTAGCCAAGTAGTTCATTCTGTTTCTTCCCCTGCTGTTCACTCAGTCCTGTCTAGTTTGATTTTCTTTACCAATAATTTCTCTGTAACCTGTCTCCCTTAAGACACCAGTAACTCAGTTTCCGCTCCTCACTCTTTTTGGCTTTCAGTGCATTGACAACTCCTTGCTTTATTAAACTTCTCTTACCAAACTTTGTTTTCGTACTCCTCCCTGCGTAAGTTTTAAGTATTTTTAGTCTCTGGAACTTTATGTTAGGTGCTGTCCTTTTGTACACATTCCTAAGACAGTTTAATTCACTCTCGTGCTGTGTCTTTCAATTTTCACCTTACGTTTCTCTTATAAATTCTAGACTTATCTGTTTGTTTTATTAGATATCTTTTGGTTGTACCAGAAGTACCAGTGCCAGCTGATGCTTTTCTTACTTTCATTTTGTTTTTGCCCCTATGTCCCTTGTTTTAGTTGTGTTCTACCCACCCAGAACTCAAGAGAAGCTTTGTCTTAGCCTGAGTTCCTTCCTTTCCTTCAGGAAGCCACTTTCAGGTAACCACAGTGATTACCAAGTTCTGTAGTTCTGTTTCTTGCATGCTTTGAATTAGTATTTTCTTTCCATCACTGCTGCTTCAGGTTCATTTCTTGTCTGAACTCTTTCATTAGCTTAAATGTTCTTACTTCGAGGCTATAGCTCTTCAGTCCATTTTTAAGTGCCAGAGCAAGATTTCTAAAGCACACATATATTCATCTCTTATTTGAAAAATCTCAAAGGCTTCCTCCTATGGGCTAAATCTAAACTCCTTGGCTAAACTGTAACCAATCTGACTATAGTGTATTTCCTACCAAACCCTCTCTTCACAAGTTGAACTACTTGATATTCACTAAGTAAGTCATGAAATTTTGTACTTCTGTGCATTTGCATGTTATTCTCTTTGGGAGTGTTGTTTTTTCCTCTCTGTTATCCAGTTGCTGTTTATTCTTTTTTTTTTTTTTCTTTCAAGTTTTTAATTTTTAGACAGTGTTTCAGTTTGTAGTTCTGGCTGGCCCTGAGCTCACTATGTAGCCCAGGCAAGCCTTAAACTCAGAGCAATTCTCCTGCTTCTGCTTTCCTTGTAATTATAGGCGTGAGCCATCATGCCTGGCATTGTGGTGTGTGGTACTGATTGCTGATGGGTGTGAGTCTCCATGCCTGACGTTTGGCATGTAGTTACTGTGGATTGAATTTAGGACCTTGCACTTGCAAAGCAGGCGCCAGAACCACTGAGCTAAACCCCCCAGCACTGTTGTTCATTCTTAAAAGTGTTGCCTCTGGACATTTTTCACTCTCCATCCTCTTGCTCAGGCAGTTTGCCTAATTATTCTGTGCTCAAATAAGATCCTTTGCATCCTCCATAGTGTTTATTGCACTACATAATTGTGTAGTTCACTATGCAGATTGATTATACTTCTTGGATTAATCTTCCTATAGAATAATATACTGGTAAATAGTACAGATGTTTCTCAGTTTTAGTTTAAATCTACCTCACTTGTCTTATCTACTTTGTCACTTTACTAGAAACTTAATTGCTCCCAATTAAAACTAAAGATGATGGTACTTGCCTCAAGACACCTTTAATTTTTTTTTTTTTTTTTTGAGACAGGGTCTCGCTTTATGGTTCACCCTGGCCCTTAACTCAGCCTTAAACTCAGACCACAGCAATCCTCCTGCCTCTGCCTCCCAAGTGCTGGGATTACAAGCGACCTCGCCCGGCAATGTAGTATGTGGTACTCATTGCAGCTGGGCGTGAGTCTCCACACCCAGTATAGTGTGTGGTTACCGGAAATTGAACCCAGGTCCTTGCTCTTGCAAGACAGGTGCCGGAACCACTGAGCTAACTCCCCGGCCCCAAGACAGCTTTAAATATTAAGTGAGGTAGTGTATGTAAAATCCTAAATGTTACTGCCTGATGTGTAGTGAACTCCTCAAAGAGGGCAGTCACATTGAAAGCCATGACATAAATTAATTATTTAGTAAACATTTGTTGGTTAAATAAATTATTACTTATCAGGACCCAAACACAGGTGGCCCTCTGCATCCATTGGTTCTTCATTTGTGGATTCAACCAACTGTGGGCTAAATAGGTTGGAAAAATTGTATGTACCAACTGAAGATCAAAACAGTGCATCTGAAGATGCACAGATTTTTTTGTCCTTGTTCTTTAAATATTATAGCAACTATTTATATAACATTTCCATTATATTAGGTATTATAAATAATATGATCTAAAGTATGTGGAAGGTTTTGCATAGGTTATGCAAATAATGTCATTTTACATAAAAGACTTGCACATCTCACAGAATTATTCCTTTGCTGGAACCAACTCTTCATGCACACTGAGGGATGACTGACCATATCCACTGATTAACTCATTATTCAACTCAGTATTTGATTACTTAATCTGTTCCTGATAATATTAAAAAAAGAAGCTTATCTCTGCAGAATTTTCCTCTAGTAATAATCATAGAAAATGGTTAACAAATGCAGGACACTATGTGATGAATGTTACACTTTTGTAATAAAAGGGAAGTTTTATTGAAATTCATTAAATCTTAAATGATTAAAATACCTGAATTTTAAGTTTAGACTGAATGTTGTGATTTGAACAGTAGGAATCTGGAGGATTTAAAGCAGAGAACTGTTGTCATCATTGATCTTTTAAGAAGGATAAACACCTGGTATATGCAGACTACTAATAGGATTGGAGGAAAGGGGTGAGGTGGTAAATCCTGGAGTTTTGACACATGAAGGAGGCTGATAATTATGGAAATGGAGTAGGACTTATGAATCTATTTGAAGAAAGAATAGATGTGATTATTTTAAGTTTCTTTATTCTCTATATTCAGAATCAAAGATTATCCTCTGGCCACAAATCTGGGTAACTGAGTGATTATTCCATTGTGATGAAGTACAGATATCAGATTTTGTTTGGGGAAATGTGGTATGGAAATAAGAATTTATTTTGGTTGTATTGGTTAAGTTGCTCATGTGAAAATGCCCTGTGGGTTATTGTCCATTCATAATTAAAGATGAGAGATAGGTTCTGTAAATACTAGTACTGTTTACTAGAGGAATAACTAGTTTTTAACTATTTCTTTAAGGTGTGTCTTTTTAATCTAATACCAAAGGTTACAAAGAAGTGTGCCATCATTTTAAAAAATTTTTTTGCTGTTTTAAACAGTTAGACTAGTTTAAACTTCCAGAACTTGGTATCTAAAATTAAAATGAGCTTAAGAATTTTAAAGAATAGTTGTGCTCATTCTTATAGAGTGAGTGGCTAGTGATAAAACACCATTTTGAAAAAAATCACCAGGTCTCTAGGAATATTCCTGTGAATCCTAGAAATTTTCACATTACTTTGATGATTTAAGAAATTAACGTCAACTATATGAAAATGTCTTTCATTTGAAAACTAACTGTAGAATAACTTAAAATTAGAAATCATCAAAGTGAAAACTTGTGTATCTCCATCAATATACCTGTGGATCCTAGTGTGCAAAAACACTGGCGTGGAGAACCTGGGTTTGAGTACTGGCCTATTTGTTAGCTTTTTTTTTCTCCTTTAGTGAAAGACAAGTTGTGTGGCCACTGTAAGCTTAAATACTTACATCTGTGAGTAAAATGAGAATTAATGAAATGATACATGTAAAATAAAGCCCAGTTCATGGCACATAGTAATAATAATAACAGCATTGCATAGTGTCATCTGTGTGATGGATAGTGAGTTAAACAGTTATTTCATCTTCACAAGGTAAATATTTACCCCATTTTAAAGATACGCAAGTTTATGAACTAGCAGAGGGTTATGCAGGAAATGCAGACTCTGTATTTGAATTTAGGTGGTAGCTTTTAACTACTCTGCTAGATTGTCTTTTAATGATGTAAATATACAAGAACTCTGTACATTGTATATTCTCTATGATTACACTTTTTTTGTGTGAGATAGTCTTGCTTTGTATTCCAGGCTGGCCTTGAACTCACTATAAACCCCAGGCTGGCCTTGAACTCACAGCAGTCCTTCTGCTCAGCCTCCCAAGTGCTGGGATTACAGGTGAGCACTACCACACCTGGCTCTATGATTATACTTTTACCCAGAAATTTATGAAGGTATAGATTGGTAAAGCAAATTAGTGTATAAAATCTTAGAAGTTCAGGAATCTATGAAAAGAAGATATAGATAGGTTCATACTTTATCCTTAAGGTTTTAAATTCATTCCTTGGTATAGAAGGAGGGAAGGAGCATCTGCTAGAAGATAAAACAAACTATAATGCATAATATGTAAAGCTATAACGCAGTGATAACTATTTTTAAAAGTTGGTACAGCCTCAAAATGTGGGAAAATGGTCTTTGGGTTTGCATTACCCCTGTAAAACTTCTTTTTTATAGTGCTTATTAGGTAACGATATTTAAGTGTATTTAAGTGGTTCTTTTCCTGTGTTTTCTTTTTTTAATTTTTTGAGACAAGGTCTTGCATTGCCATTCAGGCTGGCCTTGAATTCACTGTGTAACCCAGGCTAGCCTCAAACTGGTGGCAATCCTGCCTCTGCCTCCCGGAGTGCTGGGATTAGAGCTGTGAGCTACTAAACTTGGTATTTTATTCTTCATAGTAGTGTTTTAGTGGAAGTGAAGCATGTGCAGTTTCAGAGACACTTAAAAATTAGGTGTTTTCATGATTCCTGAGGGCTGTAAAGCTTTAAAGCTATCTTCTTTCTCATACATTCTAACTCTAATATCTGAAAAGTGTTTTGTCTAAATAAAGGTACAATTTGTGACATATTTAATGTCATTAATTTAGTTGTAAAAAGTAGTATAAACTATTTGAAATGTTCAAGGTTAGTAATTCTTTATGAAAATTTTATTAACAATGATATATTTTTATTCTAGTCTTTTATTAATTTATTTTACACTAAAAGTTGTTGCTGTTTAATCTGAGAAAACAGCCTAGTATGAACTGGTGATTATTATAACAATTTTTTGTTTACAACTTGAGAGTTTGACATTTATATCCAAAATTTATTTTTAACATAGGTTTAAAAGTGAACTAGTAATAGTATATTTGACCAGTAGTTTTATTTATTTATTTATTTATTTAATCTTTATTGGTACATTACATATATGCATCATGATTGCACTCCATAATGGGGATTTGTTTGACCAGTACTTTTAGATTCAGTAATCCAAAATTGACTAATCTGTGTTTGTTTTCTTGAATGTGACATGAGTAAAAAAAAGAATTCTTCAGGAACAAACAGATATTTTATCACATGGCAGAAAGTTAATTTTGGGCTGGGGATTTAGTTTAGTGGCACATTGCCTACCTGGTAAGCATGAGGTCCTGAATTCGATCTCCAGTGCCAAAGGAAAAGAATTTAAAAAGAAAGAAGATTTTAGTTTGGTGTTGGCCTGTATATTTGCCGATTTGTGGATTATGGCTAATTCCTGAAAGCACATTACATTTGTTAAAGAAGTTTTTTCTCTGTAGGAATCCACCTGGGTATAATTTTCAAAACTTAAACGTGGAGAGAATACCATTAAAGTTAACTAGAAGAATATGTCTTGTAGAGTATCTGTTGGCTGGAGCCTTTGAGCTAGAGCTTAGAACCTTGGTCATAGTCACTTTATCACTTTCTGGGTTTATAATGATACCTCCCATGGGATCACAAATGTTCTATTTGATTTAGAAATATTTAAGTTTCTTCATTTTTGTCTTTCATTCACTCATTGAGAACTTTTGTTCTGTGTGCCAAGTAATACTAGAAAATGAGAATATACACTTTACAACTATAGAAGTGGTGTCCACACACTTTTCCTATCTATCCTCATATTGTGCTGGACATTCTTTTCCTAAATATTTATGTTCTAACTGGTTTTTAGAATTAGCATATGGTTACCCTACAATGTTTTGGATTTGTATATTGTGACTTGTGAAACAAAACTTTAAAAATTAATTTTTGAATATGCTGTCTGACGAAACTTACTTCAGAAGAAATAGTTGGATAAGTCCATTGCTAAGTGTTAGTTGATCGTTCCTTTAATCTTTTGTATATTAACAGTTTTCTCTACTGCCAATTCCTTGTTTAAATATCATGCAGTATAACTTGGATTTCCTTTCAGGAAAGTGACAAAATAAAACTTACATATTTGAACATGTGTAATGGTTCAAGATGTTCTAGAAGTATTCTTATATTTACTACAAAGTTTTATTTTAAAATGTCATCTGCCTAGTGTGGTGGCTCACACCTGTAATCCTAGCACTTGGGAGGCTGAGGCAGGAGCATTGCTGTGAGTTCAAGGCTGAGTTCAGGGCCAGCCTGAACTACAAAAGCGAGACCTTGTCTCAAAACAAAATTCTCACTAAAATGTCATTTCCAAATACCCATGCTTTTAATGGGTTTAATCTAAGGGCTTCAATAAGATGAAATATTTACTAAATACTTTCTGTGTGTGAACACTTCAATTTTAAGAGTGACTACTAAAAACCCCTTTCTGAAAAGTGAATCTTAGAGGAAATAGGTTATAAGTGGCATATTTAAGATCCCACAGCTGAGTGTTAAGGCAAGCATTTAAAGCTACTACGTGATGATTTAAGAGGCTACAGTCTTACTCGACAACAGTATTCAGTATGCTTTCATCTTATTCTCAGTGCTAAGTTGGGCAAATAAAATCTCTAGGTCTTGCTTTTTCTATCAGTCAGTTGAGAACATAGTAAAATCAACTTCAGTTTCAGTCGTTAATTTTTGTTAAGTACTCAAATGATATGTGTATGAAAATGCTTTACAGATATGTGAAATGATACAAATAGTTTTAGTATTATTAAAAGTTGGGAGTTTCTACCTATAGTAGTATAACTCAAGGAATATATGTTCAGCACTTTAACATGCTTTGTAAGTAAAAAATATTAAAAAGAGCTGGCAAATTTGTAGTTCTTACCAGTATTTTAAAAATCTTTCTCTCAAGGCATTCGAGCAGATAAAAAGGAGTTAGTTATCTTTTCATATTACTTAATTAGTGGCTTTTTAATTTCCAGGACTGAAAGAAGAATTTTAGTGTGTTAGTATATAATGGATAGTGAAATGCAGCTTGAAACTAGATTTTAGCCTTACTATGAGAAGATAGATTTACTAATAGGGAGGACAGAGATGTATTGTTTCTTAATCCAAAATATAGCCTTGAATTTAAGGCAGTAAAATATATGAGTGTAGGGGCTTATAATAAGCATCTGTTAACATTATCTGAGGACCAAACAGTGTTTATAATTGATGAGAGGATATCTTGGCACATGCTGTTCTTTAATTTATAAAAAAGCATTAGTACTATTATTAACAAAGTGTGAAGGCAAAGGTGTATTCCTATGAATAGGCAGTTGATTAAGTGGGGATAATCAGGAGACTACATGGTATAAAATAAATGAATTTGAAAAGTAAGATGTTTAAGCCATACTACTTAAATTAGCAATTTAAAGTGGATTAGGATCTTCATTCTTCTAGATAATTCATATGAAACCCATAATGAAAATTTCATTTTCTGTTTGAAACTTTATTAATAATGTGATTTGTTTAGTCCTGAGCTGTTGAATTGGAATCTAATAGAAGTCACATATGCAGTTTTAGTATTTTTAGTAGCCATATTAATGAAACAGGTGAAATAATGTGATTGTTATATTTAACCCAGTAGTGGCTGGAATATAGTTTTGTATATAACAGTATAAAAGTCATTGATGAAAAATTTTTTCTTTATTCGTGCCAGATCTTCAAAATCTAGTGTGTATTTTATGTTCACAGTGCAGCTCAACTCAGACTGATCACATTTCAAGTGTTTAGTCACCACACTGTAATTAGTACCTTCCCTAGTGGACAGTGCAGATCTAGACTGGAGTTATGGAGTTGCATTGTTGGTGTAATGAGATCTAATGAGTACTAATTTTTGAATGATTACAATGTGCTGAGCATATGTTTTCTTTAACTTTCCAATTAATGTACCTAACAACACTATGATATAGGTTTTATTATTTTATAGATAGATAAAATGTGGTATAGCGTTATTAATTTAACAGGTATTCTGTAGCAGCCTGAGATTTACAACTAAATCTGGTCCTAAAGCCTTTATCCTGTTCACTGTATTGCATTATTTTAGAACATGGCCCCTTAGGGATGTGGCGGTAGGTTAGGAGTGAGATTTAGTTGTGCCACTGCTCAGCTCGTTTTTATTCACTCCAGTGACTTAGGATTTGTTTCTTTCTTTCTTTTTTTTGTTTTTTGGAGACAAAGTCTTCGTTTGTAGTTCAGGCTAGTCCTGAGCTCACCGTGTAGCTCAGGCTATCCTCGAACTGGGGGCAGTTCTCTGCCTCTGCCTCCCAAGTGCTGGGATTACAGGTGTGAGCCACCATGCCTGGCTATGACTTTATTATTCCTTATTTTAAGTCATCAGTTGCTTCTTAAAGTCACTTACATTGATCATTGAAATTTTTTAAAGTTTGCTTTACCATTTCCAGTTGTGAAGTGCTTTCTGCAGCTCTTCAAGTTAGACCTAAAAAGGAGAGATGACATTTTGAGCTGGGTTTGTAACTGTGGTGAGAGAAGGGAAAAGGCAGCTCATTGTTTCAGGTATTTTTTTCCTCCCATTTCTTTTTAGTGTGAACAGATACTTTTCATTCTTCTAAGCCATATAAATCAAGCACCAAGTATTAATTAGAAAATTTCAATTTTATTTAAATTTTAAACATGTAGATTTTAGTTTTAAAAAATGTAAATTATAATTTGCATTGTCCTAGTACACTTGTGCTAGATTGTATTTGATTGTAATTAATACAGAAGTTATACATTATTATTATTATCTAAATGGAAAAAATACTATTCAGTTAACTTCTTTAAAAGTTCCATAATATTTGAATTAGAAAATGAAATGCAAAGGTGATTTAATGGATTTGCTTGAATTTGATTTGAATAGAATGAAGTAGTCTACCTTCATTTTAAAAAATAGAGTATAACAGGGTGGGGGATTTAGTTCAGTGGTTCTGGCACTGCCTGACAAGCACAAGGTCCTGAATTTAATTCACCCAATGCTGGGTGTGGTGGCTCATGCCTGTAATCCCAACACTCTGGAGGCAGAGGCAGGAGAATTATCGGGAGTATGAAGCTAGCCTGGGCTACTTAGTGAGTTTAGGGCTAGCCTGGGCTACAAAGCAAGACCCTGTCTCAAAAAAAGGAAAAGTGTATAACAATCTATTAAGTTAGTAGAGATCACTTTTTTTTTTTCTCTAGTAGCCACCTCCTATCTTCTTTAAAATTCTTACGGGTTAATAATTTCCATAACAGTCAGGAGAGTAAAAGAATAAGATTCAGCAGTAACTGCTTAATGGTAAAGAAATATATAATACAACTACCAGGAAGAATGTAAGTAACAATATATAAACATATTAAATAGATTTGGATGTTTAAGCTAGCATAGGGTGTGCAATGTAAGAAAAGGGGAAACAAACCACGTAAAGTAGAAGGAATTCTGGCAAGTTCTGTCAGCTAGCTGGAAATAACAGGAATACAAGGAATACAAATAACTTCTTTTTCTTTCTTTCTTTTTTTGGTGGTTCTGGGTATTGAACTCATTACCTTGGTCTTCGACAGGCATGTGCAGAACCACTGAGCTATATCCCTAGCTCCTAGATAACTTATTTTATATTTAATTTACCAGATCTTTTAGATAAGTTCCTCCAAAGTCATTTCTACCTATTTATTACAAGTTTACTATATATTTCTGTTTTTGCCAATAAATACTAGTTTGGAGGATTGGAGATGCTATGGAATAACTGAAAAGTTAATATTCGAATCTTAAATTCACATTTTAAGATTTAGTAGAGTTTTATAAGTTATTAGCTATTTTAGGTAGTAATGATATTTGGGAGAATGTTCTGTTTGAGCCCTTGTTATGATTTAGTTCTAAAATGGCTCCCAGAACCTCATGCATTTGGGAGATAATAGAATTGTGGAGACACAATAGCTGGCTTGCTATTAGGAGGTGGAGTCTGGTTGGAAGAGGAAGGATTTGGGATTTGAATGTTGACTTGTTTTTATTTATTGAGTAAAATGACCAAAAGTTACATGTCTTCCAGAATGTTCTCCAAAAATTGTATGTGTTCAAAAATGAGGCCTTTGGAAGGTGATTAAATTGGGGTTTGCTAACTTTGTTGATAGATTAATGTAGTGATGAGTTCGTAATTAAATATGCTGTTAGGAGGTGGGGTCTGACTGGGGGTTTGGATCATAGGGGTGGAGGGTGACCTGGAAAGTTATTATTTCCATTTTTTAGATGAGGAAACTAAGGCTGAGGGATGTTAAGAAACTAGCCTTGGGCTGGGGATTTAATTCAGTAGTTCTGGTGTCTTCTTGCAAGTGCATGGTCCAGAGTTCCATCTGGGTAACCACATACCACAATGCTGGGTATGAGGACTCATGCCCATCAGCAATCAGTACCACACACCACAATACTGGGCATGGTGGCTCATGCCTGTAATCCCAACACTCGGGAGGCAGAGGCAAGAAGATTGCTTGAGTTCGAGGCTGAGCTACATGGTGAGCTCAGGGCCAGCTTGAACTATAAAAGTGAGACCCTGTCTCAAACAAACAAACAAACAAACAAACAGAAAAACAACAAAAAACCCCAAGCAAAACAAAAAAACCTGGCCCAGAGTCATTAAGAGGCAGAACCAAAATTTAAATACAAATAGTCTTAACTCTTACCTTGAAATATATATTATTAAACTATATTATCTTTGTAATTTTATATCTTATGTATTTTTTAAATTTCTAAAAAATTATTTCCCTTTTCTTTTTATAAAAAGTCTGATGTCTTCTTATATCTTAGTTACTTTTCTCCTTGCTGAGACAAAATACACAACAATCAAAGTTAAAGGAGTAAAGCTTCATTTCATGTCACAGTTTGTAGAAATTTTATTTCATAATCCCTTGGCTCCAGGGCAGGATTACCTGGCAGAAGGCAACATTGCAGAGTAGAGGACAAATAGCAACAATAAGCAATATGGGACAAGTGTCAATAGTAGCATTTTTTTGTACCTTTATGTTTTATCTAGGCTACCTGCCCTTACAGTGGGTAGCACTAATATCCGTAACTAGGCCACAACAACCAGAGGACTAATAACACACTCTAGATCCAACTATCTTGGAAAAGCCCCACCTATGACATCATGAGGTTTGAGGAATAGCTAGAAACAAGCCATAACATTCTGCTGTACCATACACTCTTGAAGAATGATCCATGAATCAGAAAGTAATAAATGGACTCTAAATAAATAGTAAGTTCTTGAAATTGTAGTTTTGATTATATATTTTGGGGTTGGGAACATGTAGTCACAGGTTTGGCTGAATTCTTAAAAAAATTTGACTCCTCCCTCTCAAAACAGTGAAGAAAGCTGTATGAATTTTCAGTTTTGGATTCATAACTAGCACCTGATTTCTGGCTGCTCCTTAAATATCTGTTAAACAAAGGAAACCACCAACAGAGCGAAAAGGCGACCAACAATGTGGGAAAAAATCTTTACCAGCTGTTCCTCAGACAAAGGGTTACTATCTAGAATATATAAAGAGCTTAAAAAAATCAGCCCACCCAAATTTAAAGACCCAATTCAAAAATAGGCATCTGAAATGAATAGATATTTTTCAGAGGAAGAAGTAAGAACAGCTAAGAAATATATGAAGAAATGCTCAAATCATTAGTCATTTGAGAGATGCAGATGAAAACAACACTGGGATTTCATCTCACTCCATAAAGATTGGCTGCCATGTCAGAATTAGCCAGCAACAAATGTCGGCGAGGCTGCGGAGAAAAGGTGGGAGGCTACTGGTGGGAATGTAGACTCGTATAACCTCTGTGGAGATCATTGTGGAGATTCCTCAAAAACTAGGATTGGAGGTCCCATTTGACCTGGCTATCGCTCTGCTAAGTACATACACAAAGGAATTACAAGTTCATTTCACAGGTGCACCCATGTTTATAGCAGCTCAGTTTGTGATTGCTAAATCTTGGAAACAACCTAAATGTCCATCAACTAGAGACTGGATAAAAAAGATGTGGTTCTTTTATGGAATGGAGTATTACTCTGCCATTAAAAACAATAAGATGGAACCATTCATACTCAAATGGATGTACCTTGAGGACGTCTTCAACAGGTCACAGATATGTAAATATTGTATCTTTTCTGTAGTATGAGAAAATGAAGTTATAAATGAGTTGTAGTATGCATAGTTGATACTGTGAAGTAGAAAATATTTAAAAGGAAAGAGAGTGTAAGAGTAAATAACGAGGGGAAAACAAATGTGGTAATAATAAAAAGAAAACAAAGATTGTGTATATAGGGGTGAGAGGTTGCAGGGCCGGGGGAAAAGGGAAAAAATGAGAATCAAGTCATGTCATATTCTGGTACAAACTCTCAAGGTTGAATGCAATGATGATGTGTATTCATAATGTACCAGTAAACATTTAAAAATTAAAAAATAAATATAAAAAATAGAAAAGTTAATTCTGTTATTAAAAAAAAAAAAAAAAAACAACCCAGAATTTGACAAATAGAAGTGGTGTGTTAACTTTCCATTATTAAAGCGTATATCTCCTAAACCTACTTGCAAAAAAGAGAGCCAGCTTACAAAAAGAATTTTAGTTCAGAACTTTGGAAGTTTCATTTCATGGTTGTCATCTCCATTGCTTTTGAGGGAGCACATCATGGTAATGAGAATGATTATTCTCATTTTCATCTCCTAGTCAGGATGTGAAAGAGAGAAGAGAAAGATCTGGGTCTCAGTCCTTTTAAGAAAACCTCCCCTCATCTTTTCAGGATTTCACCTCCTCCCGGTAGCACAAAAGGTTGAGGACCAGGGCTTTTTATTTTTTTAAAACACCCATTTTCATAACCAAATAATAACAATAATTATTATTATATTATGTGTTATCTTCGAAGTACTTAGTACAAGTCAAAAATCAAAGAGTTTTACAAAAGAAAGATAATCACAAACTTTCTTTCCATTGAACTAAGATTGACTTTTGGTATAAATGAAACAAATTAGCATATATGTTAAAGCATTTTTTTTTTTTTTTTAGGTTTTTTGAGACAGGGTCTCACTTTGTGGTTCAGGCTGGCCCTGAGCTCAGCCTCAAACTCACATCATAGCAATCCTCCTGCCTCTGCCTCCCGAGTGCTGGGATTACAGGCGTGAACCACCACGCCTGGCACTGTGGTATGTTGCTGGGCGTGAGGCTCCACGCCCAATATGGTATGTGGTTGCTGGGGATCGAACCCGGGTCCTTGTGCTTGCAAGACAGGCGCTGGAACCACTGAGCTAAATCCCCGGCCCTGTGTTAAAGTATTTTTAAAACAATGGAATATGTAATTTGGAAAAGTGTTTGAATGCCTTACTTCCTATTTCTCTATTTTTCTCTGTATGCATCTATATTTCATATATATAAATGTATATGTATTGCTTTTTGTATAAGAGAAACCATGAAATATTTTTTAAACAATTAAGTCTTACTTAGTTTTGTGGTATGGGGGATCAAACTCGGGTTCTTGTGCCAGCTTATAAGGCAGGTGTAGTACTCCTTGAGCTGAATCCCTAGCCCACTATGAAATACTTGAGAACTTGCATGTTTTACCTGTTTCACTTAATATTATGTTTTCTTCATTTACCTACAAATGCTCTTTTGTCTTTATGACAGTACAGTATTCCATTATATATAAATATCATCCATTGATCTGTTGATAAGGCCTATACACTATTTCCAAGATCTAGAAATTGTATTTCTATAAACATGGCTATGCATGTGTTCTTATAATATGATGATTTTTAATTCTTTTGAGAAGGTACCTAGTATATGAAATATACTATGAAAGATATATGGAAACAATGGCTGAAGAAGTTGCATAGTGTTAAAAAACAAAATAACTTTGATAATAAAGTTATTTGAGCAAAGACTAATACTCTCAGAATCAGAAGAGAGTCAGTATTCCACAGCTCTCCTTCATAGTGTCATAGGGATTGAGCTTTTATAAATAGAAAAAGAAAACCAGGAAAAACCTATTTAGTTAGTGTGGAAAGATTCTAGTTAGATGATAATTGGCACTTTCTGATTGGTTAAATTTAAATTTTGCTGTTTATATTCCGTTGGGATTTGGTTTAATTAAGTTGGACTTTTCCTTACAGAGACAATCTCAGACCAGTAATCTCTTTACTTACTATAACAGTAGTTGTATTTGTCATTTCAAGATACATTCTTGGTGGCAAACCTATGGCACGTGTGCTGCAATAGGCATGCAGAGCATCTCCTGTTCACCCAAGAGCCAGGTTGTCCCAGTGTTGCTTGAATTCTTTTTATCTAGTGGTTTTTCTTTTGAACAAATAATACACTTAAATGTCTCTTTTTTAAGTGACTTTTCATGTGTATCTGTTTTGTTCCAGAGCTAAACTCAAGATAGGTATAACACATATTTTAAGTAGATTTCTCATGAAGTCAGTGATGGAAATTTTTACCTTCAGATTTAGTTCATGTGTTTATTTGGTCATATTTTTTAACCTTTGTGTGTTGTGTATACCAGTAATGGCAAAGCTTTTAGAACTTTTAATGATAACAAACAGCCTGCTGTGGTGCACACATGGCGTAGTTTTCACCACCATTGGTGTATTTAGATCATGCCCTTTCCTTTTTACCAGAACTGTTCTGCTTACCTCTAGTTGATTAATAGAACAGAAACTACCATCTCCTAATTCTGTATTTCTCTGCAGATTTTCTTTCTCTGTTTTTCTTATTTTGCATAGTCTTTACACAAAATAAAACTAAATTGGTGATGATCATTTAAAATGTTGAACAAATGTGTTGTACTTTAGAATAGTGCTATCTTTTTTTTTTTTTTTTTCGAGACAGGGTCTTGCTTTGTAATTCAGGCTGGCCCTGAGCTCAGCCTCAGACTCATATCACAGCAATCCTCCTGCCTCTGCCTCCCGAGTGCTGGGATGACAGGCGTGAGCCACCACGCCCAGCACTGTGGTATGTGGTACTGGTTGCTGCTGGGCATGAGTCTCCACACCCAGTATTGTATGTGGTTACCGAGGATCGAACCTGGGTCCTTGTGCTTGCAAGACAGGCGCCGGAACCACTGAGCTAAATCACCGGCCCAGAATAGTGCTATCTTAATCTGTTTTCCGTTGCTATAATAGAATACTTGAGATTACTATATAAAGAAGATATATTTCTTGCCGTCTTGAAAAAGTTCAGGTTTGAGGGGCCTGCCTTGGGAGGGACTTCTGCATCATTCCATGGCTGACTGTAGAAGAGCAAGAGAACATACAGAAGAAAGAACAAAAGAAGGTCAGTTTACTTTGATAGCAGGTTCACTTTTGAAAGAACTAGCCCATTCCTAAGGTAACATCATTGCTTTAATCATAAAGGCAGACTCCTGTAACCTAATTAAATGTCCACCTCTCAACACTGTTATATTGGGGATTAAGTTTCTAAAACATGAACTTTGGGGACACATTCACACTGTGATAGTGTATTTAATTTTATAGGAAATTCATGTTGCCTTATTGCATTGCAGTACAGATAGGCTGTACAGTGTATCCTAGGTCGCTTTGGGGTCTCCAAAGTTTCATTTAACAGTATTCTTTGGGCCGGGGATTTAGCTCAGTGGTTCCGGTGCTTGTTTTGCAAGCACAAGGGCCTGGGTTCAATCCCCGGTAACCACATACCATACTGGGCATGGAGACTCACACCTCAGCAGCAATCAGTACCACATACCACAGTGCTGGGCGTGGTGGCTCACGCCTGTAATCCCAGCACTCAGGAGGCAGAGGCAGAGGCAGGAGGATTGCTGTAATGTGAGTTTGAGGCTGAGCTCAAGGCCAGCCTGAACCACGAAAAAGTGAGACCCTGTCTCAAAAAGCAAACAAACAAACAAAAAAACCAGTATTCTTTTAGTACAGAATTTGCTATAATAAAAATTTACTTATAATCTTGTGATACAAACCTTAATAAAGTGTTATAGCCATTCTCTAGTGTATAACACTTAATGTTTAAAATTTCTTAAAACAGTGAGCTGTGATCATGTTTAATAAATTACAGTATTTCATTAGCATAAATTCTTCTCAATGCCAAGTTAGCTGGTGCACAGATGCTTGGTATTATTTATAGGTTTGTATCTAACCCTTGTGTCTAATGTAGCTTTTATTTTTCTGTTCACTTCTAATCATGCAGTAGCATAATTTTTTAATTGGCATATGTACAAAAACAGTTTTCAAGAGAATTGTTGAAAGTACTGAAATGAAGATAACTCAGACTTTTAGATCTTGAGCAGTGTAGTAAAATAAAGCTTAATAATTTAAGTAGACATACTACTTTGTTTTTATTTGAATATTTTTCTTATACTGCTTTTCTTCCCCTTATTGAAAATATGTAGATGTTGTCCCATAGTTCTTAGATACTGTTTTTTTCCACTTTTCAGTTTCAAAAGTTTCCTGAAGATCTCTCAAGCTCAGATATTGTTTTCTTATCTGTGTCCAGTCTCCTAATAAACCCATCAAATGTATTCTTCATTTTTTTTTGTTTATGACAGGGTCTCGCTTTTGTAGTTCCGGCTGGCCCTGAGCTCACTATGTGGTCAGGAGCTCACTGTGGAGCCCAGGCAAGCCTGGAACTCACAGCAGTCCTCCTGCCTCTGCCTCCCAAGTGCTAGGATCACAAATGTGAGCCACCATGCCTGGCATTGTGATGTATGGTAGTGAATGCATATGACTGTGAGTCACCACACTCAGCATTGTGATATGTGGTTACTGGGGGTCCAGTTTAGGACCTTGCACTTGCAAGGCATACGCTAGAGCTACTGAGCTAAATCCCTGGCCCTATCTTTTTTCATTTTTGATAGTGTTTTTGATTGCTAGAATTTCTGTTGGCTTCTTCCTTAGAATTTCCATCTCTTTGCTTATATTGCCCATCTGTTCTTGCAAGCTGTTTAGCAAATATTAATCATAGTTATTTCCAGTTCTTTGTCTAATAATTCTTATCATTCCATATCTGAATTTGATTTTGATGTTTGCTGTTCAGGTGTTTTTTGCCTTTTAGTGTGTCTTGTAATTTTTTTTCTTAGTAGCCAGAAATTTTGAACTTGAAGAAAGAGGAATTGTAGCAATGTCATCAGCCTAGCAATATCATAGTAAATTGTGTTTATTGATAGGATTTTATAGTTGAGTATGTCTCAGTGTTTGGAGAGCCTCTATCTAGATTTTGAACTTTATACCTTCCCCCACCAATCACACAAGATGGAGTGGGCTGGAATTAAGTATTTCTATTCTTCCAACACTGATGAAATTCTAACAAATTGGGCTCTGTTAAATAGTTTCTCCTGATTACACACTTTAAGAACAAAATCCATTGGCAGTTTAAAAAATTGCTCCATTCTCCCTCATCCCCACAGAACCAGAGGGGGAATTTTGTGTACCATTTAATGTGAGAACCTAATTTTGTATCTCAAAAATACGGGGCCTGCCACGACTTCATCTTGTTGGAATATTTACCTGCCAGGGATGTTCACACTGAACTATCAGCATTTTGTCAATTACAGTTCAGTCCTCTCTGCCCTGACATTAGACCCTTTAGATATAGCTACTTGTGCTGCCTTTGTGTCCTGAATCA
Source organism: Petromus typicus (assembly GCA_004026965.1). Lineage (NCBI taxonomy): Eukaryota > Metazoa > Chordata > Mammalia > Rodentia > Petromuridae > Petromus > Petromus typicus. The sequence continues at coordinate 20,583 of PVIR01006374.1, forward strand.
ATTAAAGATACTCTTATTCACCCTTCACAGTCATTTGACTTTAGGAAGAGTTAAAAGTCACAGTGTCGTATCCAGTGAATAAGGTGGATGAGGGTATCCCATAATGTTTTCATGAGCTGGCACTCTGCAGCAGTATTAACTGTGCTATTGACTGTACTAAAAATACTCAAAAAAGATCACTTCCACAACTGCTTCAAAGAGTGGCAACCGTAAGGGGATAAGTGTGTTCAGAGTGGATCATGAGGTGGTTTTGTTTTGTTTTGTTTTTTGAGACAGTGTCTCACTTTGTAGTTGAGGCTGGCCCTGAGCTCACTATGGAGCCCGGGCAAGCCTGGAACTCACAGCAATCCTCCTGGTCTCTGCCTGTCTCCTGAGTGCTGGGAATACAGATGTGAGCCACCACGCCCAGCATTGTGGTAAGTGGTACTGATTGGTGGTGGGTATAAATTACCACACCTGACTTTGTTCTATGTGGGTATTGGGATCAAACCTGGGTGTTCCTGCTTGCAGAGCAGGTGCTGAAATCACTGAGCTAAATCCCTGGCCTCAGGAGGTGATTTTGAGCGAGGTTAATGGCAATGTACCCTTTGACTGTAATTTTCAAAATTTAAGCACATTTTTTGATCATTCCTTATACTGTCACATGAGTGTTGATAAATATGTATGGTTGTGTAACAAAAGTTCTTAGAGATATGGAATATTACTCTCACCTTGAAAATTTTCCAGATTGCTATTTGCTTTTATTTTGTTTTGTCTTTACCACTTATTAGTTTGAATAGTATTAATCACTTTATAACTCATATTTAGCACATTTACCTCTACCTCCACTATTCCCAGAACAGCATGTTTCAGAGCAGGGTGTGTAGAAGATACTTCCAAAGCATTTGTTGAACATCCTGTGGCCAAGTCTTTCCTAAGTTTTTGTTAAAGAGATCCTAAACTTGTAATGCAATTAAGATGTGAAATTAGTGTTTGAGTAAAGACAAATAATTTGACATAATCAAATATGAGTTTCCCCCATGAGGAATTTTCAATTTTATATTAAGTAAATACAAGTCTTTAAATGAGGTTGAAGGAGGTTATATTTTTTTTTATCTGCATTAGAGGTATAGAATAATAAATAAGCGGATAAAGATTTATAAATACAGGTCTTGAGTTTTACATTTTTATTGGCTTGGCTAGAGTGTTTTCAGTTTTCTTTGAATTCTTATTGTTTGATATTCTCAGTAGTAAAGCCCTTTTAATTTTATGAAACTAGTGTGCACTCTGTTATTTTAGAAAGATTAGCATATTTGGAAATATCATGAAGTTATTGCCTCTTGAAACTGAGGGAGGTAAAAATGAGAAGTACTGTCAGATACGAGAAATGGAGAAGCCTTTGGGTTCTTAGTCTTCTTGCCTTCTCATTCACTCATTATCCTCATTAGATTTTTTTACTTCCATTGTCTAGATAGTTAGACAGCAGAATTTCAGTTGAACAGTTTTCTAGAGTAGAACTAGAGTGGTACAAGGCAAGCTTCACAATGAACTGTAGACAATTTCTGGCTGACTTACTAAGTATACATTAGTAAAGTGGTAGAGTGAACATCTAAGAAGTCCATGAAACATTGAGAACTCTCAGAGAACAAATGAGCAAAATGCTGTGTTACGAAAGTATGTCCTGCATTTTTCATCCTGTCCATTTTTAGCTCAGTCTGGCTGATGGGGGGAGGGGAGTGTAAAAGTGCTTGCCACACAGGTGCAGTGGCCTGCAGCTGTTGGAAACATTCCCTCTGAAGCCATCACTGCTCTCCCCACCTTCTTCATCTATAATTACAATGTGTTCAGCCGTTAGTAGTAGAGATAGGATTTGAGACTTCAAATGTCTATTAGGAGAATATGCAAGCCAGAGATTAATGGATATTCGTGCAGCTGAATTTAACTGCCTTGATGACTTGAATTTTCTCAAGAGTAAGACCTCGCGTTAAGGTCCTAGGATTTTGGAGTTGTAGGAGGCTGCCTGTGTGTGGAAGGTCATGTCTGTAGGGTTGCTGTCCTCCATATTGAACTTCCTATGAATGGACCTTGCATTTATTCATTTTTAAAATATGAAACTATGATAATGACCAGCACACAGGAGACTCTTTGTATGTGTTTATGAATAATCTTGTTTTACAAGATGAAGCTAAATGAAAATGTTTAGATATAGTAGTAGACTAAATCAGAAAAAAAGTTTTGAAGTTGCTTCTATATGGTAAATTTAAAAGTGGACCTGTGAGCTATTATAGCAGAGAGGAATAATTAATTATGTGCATGATAGTCATGGAACACTTTATATTTTGATGTTCTTCCTAGATTGCAGTCCTAGAACTTTTTTTTTTTTTTTTTTTTTTTTTTTGAGACAGGGTCTCGCTTTGTAGTTCAGGCTGGCCCTGAGCTCAGCCTCAAACTCACATCACAGCAATCCTCTTGCCTCTGCCTCCCGAGTGCTGGGATTACAGGCGTGAATCACCACGCCCGGCACTGTGGTATGTGGTACTGATTGCTGCTGGGCGTGAGTCTCCATGCTCAGTATTGTTAGGTGGTTACCAGGGATGGAACCTGGGCCCTTGCGCTTGTAAAACAGGCGCCGGAACCACTGAGCTAAATCCCCAGCCCTCCTAAAACTTATTTTGAAGAGAAGTTTTTCCTCATCTAAGAGTTTATTTTTAAATAGCATGTTTTCCCTTCCTCATCCATGTTTTTGTTACTTTTGATTTATTATATCATGAGGATATTAAAATTTAATCACTCAAAATTGCCAAATTTAGACAAAAAGTGCTTTCCTTAAAGCAAACACAGCAAATATTTTCTATCATTGTTACTTCTATAATGAGAAGAATGTACTCTTTGTAGTCAGACATAGACTTGGATTTCATCTTTTGAATTCCAGCTTAATAAACTGTTTACCCCAAGGAAATGACCTAATTTTACATCTCACTGTCTGTCCACAAAAATGGTATACTTGCTCTAAAATTGTGGTATTTTGTAAGAATGAAATGATGCTTTTCTTGAGTGCACGGCAACATTATCTTTCCTGTTACATACTAAGAGCTCAGTAAATGCAGTTTTCTTTTTATTCAAAGGAGTGATTAGGACTATAGTACCTTTCTGGTATTGATGCAGCTATTACTTTATATGCCTTCAAGCTTTTATTTGTAAAACATGCACTTAATACCGAATATCTGCAAGGCACCAAGATAGGAAGACTTCTATTTTTTTTTTTTTTTTTTTGAGGCAGAGTCTCACTATGTAGTTGAGGCTGGCTTGACTCACTATGTAGTTTAGGCTGGTCTCAAACTCATGGCAATCCTCTTCGCTCTGCCTCCTTACTGCTGGGATTATATGTGTGCGCTACTATGCCTAGCAAGAAGAGATTTTTCTATAGTCTTGTTGGGGGAGGAAATAAACATCACATAGTTAAATAGGACAATAAATGATTGTATACTATGCCAATAATTTAAACTATTAAAGATACTGAAGAGTAAATACACAGAGGTTTTGAGAGGGAGGAAAGCAAGAGAAGCTACGTTTGTTAGCCATTTTTGAGGGAGAAGGAAAACACTGAAGTATGAAGACCTGAAGGAAAAGCCTAGTGTCTTCCTGAGGAAATATTTTTGTGTACTTTAAATTAGTTCCAAATATACAGAATATAATCACAGACTGAAGCTGGCTGTGTTGATCCAGACAAAGCTAGAGGAAAGGACCCTGAATATATTATTTCCTGTTTTCTTAGTTTATGAATAGCAGATCATTTATTCTTTGAATGCTTAGGCCTCGTAAGCTTAAGCCAGAGACTGAGCCATTCCTTATTACATGTGATTTTCCTTTAAAGCCAGTCTAGATAACGTGCTCCCAGTTCAGATGACATGTGCTATCAGTTCTTGGAGATTTTTCCTTAAAATACAGAAGTGGTCAAGGTCCTACAAAACCTGCAGCTGCTGACTCCCTTAATTAATCTTACCAGTTTAACTTCATTTCTTTCCACTTGCTTTCTCCTATACTCTGTCCACCTATAGTAGCTTTCTTCCATTTCTAGGAGTGGTGGGTTAGAAGTACTAGGACCTTCTAGCTTTTATACTTGGCTATTCTATCTATAAAATTTGAACTTCAGAGAGGCATGTGGTTTGTTTCCTCTGCCCCCTCAGGTTTTTATAAATGCTTAACATGGCTTTCTTTGATCTTATTTAAAATTGCTTCTCTCATATACATATCAAACATTCCTGCCATTTTCCTTCCAGAGCACTTGCTGTGTATATCTAAAATTAATCTGTTCACTTTCTCTTCCCAGCTGTCTAGCACTTCAGTTCCATGAGAGCAGAGAAGTTTTTATTTTTATTTTACCCAATGCCTGATTTCCATTGGCTAGCGTAAAATAGTTAATTCCTTTAACAAATATTAATTTTCTTCTGAGCTGTAGAAGAATTTGACTGTACAGACTTTACTGGTAATGAATAACCTAATTGGAGTCTCTTTGAGGATTATCAGATTATTTGATTAATATAAGCATATACTTTGAAGTATATCAGCCTATAGATGTGTTTACAATTTGTTTCTTTTAGGAAAGCCTAATGATTTTAAATTTGATTTCAGTTTAAGAGAACGGAAGAGAGTTTACACTTGATGAAGGAATTGATAAAACTGATTTTTTTTTTTTTAAGGTTTTTTGAGACAGGGTCTCGCTTTGTGGTTCAGGCTGGCCCTGAGCTCAGCCTCAAACTAACAACACAGCAATCCTCCTGCCTCTGCCTCCCAAGCACTGGGATTACAGGCATGAGCCACCACGCCCGGCACTGTGGTATGTGGTACTGATTGCTGCTGGGGTAAGTCTCCACACCCAGTTTTGTGATGTGGTTACCGAGGATCGAACCCGGGTCCTTGTGCTTGCAAGACAGGCACCGGAATCACTGAGCTATATCACCGGCACCTAAAACTGATGTTTTTGAAGTTGATTAGAGAGGTTTGTGGAAGGAGAATAAACATGGGTCTTATAAGTATCACAAGATAAAAATTAGTTCCTGAGTCAATATGTGATGGAAAACCAGTGGAAATTTTTGAGGGGACTTAATAAAACATTTTATTTGATTTTTTTTTTTTGTGTGTGTGTGTGTCAGAGTAGTTTAAAGGAAAAAGAAGTCAGAATACCAAAGGCATATATAGAGGAAAACTTGGTACATTTGAGGTTTGAAATAACTAGACAAAAAAATTGATGAAGAATTGATGAAGCAAGGAGAAACTGAGGAAAAGCAGTAGTGGGAAGTAGGACGTTTGTGTTAGAAACAAAGACAACAGGTTATATTGCTTTAAGATTGCACCTTTAAGGAATGGAAAAGCAAATCTAGTACTGTCTTGGAATTACTGTTGTTTTAGAGTTAGCAATAAGAATTATAACTGACTCTCCCATCCTTCTAAAAAAAAGAAACAATAATACATGCTGTGGACTGCTTTGGAAATAAGGTGTTTGTTTTTTGTTTTTATTTTGTGTAGTTGAGACAACTAGGGTTTATATATTTTAATTGGGGTAGCAGGATATGTATGTTGTTTCTATTAAAGATTAGATAATTTGTGAAATAGAAAATACTCAAAGTGAAATGAGGTGAAGGGGGAAACATAATGAGATTATAACAAAAAAGAAAGAAATTTTATGTATATAGGCAGCTGGTAGGGTGGGTAGGGCTATAGGAAAAAATGAGAAATAAGTTGTATCTTATACTGGTACAAATCCCCATTATGGAGTACAATCATGATGCGTACGTATATGTAATGTACCAATAAGGATTTCAATTAAAAGAAAAAGATTAGATAATTTGTATGAGATATGTTGGTTAGTTTTTAGATATACTGAAATGATTTGAGGGAAAACAAAGTTAAATCTATTAAAACATAATTCTTTTAGAAGTTTGAGGGCTTTTAGTCAGAGTTGCTGCTTTTGGATGGAGTTTTCTGAAACTTAACCCCCAGGTATTTTACTTCTACTATTGTTAATTTAATAGATGACAGTTGTCACTGGCATTTGGGACCAAATTTTCTAGCAAAAAATTCATAGCTGAAAATATATTCTTGGATTTTTCCTACTAGGTATCAGGCACAATCTAGAACACAAAGCGTAAAGTGGTTGTTTTTGAGCAGAATTCCAGTTCACCTTACTTTTTTGTATTTTCTTACCCCTTTACCTTCCCTATTGCTCAAAACACACTTTCCTCTAGCTTCCTGAAGAATTAACACTTCCTGTAGTATTAACAGAGTACAACCAGTACTTTGCAGGCACCTTGGCTCCACTAATACAAACATGAATAAAATAACACGTGGACCCTGTTGTGAGAAACTCACAATAGAACTGTCTAGTGGTAGAGCATCCAAAGTTTGTTTTTATGCTTTAACAGAAAAATGAAGAGCTGGTTTTCTATTTTATAGTCCTGGCAAAAAATAATTTTGTATAAAATTTAAAAAGTAATGACTCCATGGCTTTTCCTTGTTGACTTTAAAACTTGTGTTTTAGAACTGTATTTTTTTATTTTTTAAAGACAGGGTCTTGCTTTGTAGTTCAGGCTGGCTTTGAATACATTGTGTAATCCAGGCTGGCCTCGAACTCACTGCAATCCTCCTCCCTCTGCCTCCTAACTTCTGAGATTACAGATGTGAGCCACCAGCCCTGGCATTGTGGTACGTGATACTGGGGATCGAACTCAGGACCTTGAACTTGCCAGGCAGATGTCTGAACCACTGAGCTAAATCTCTGGCCCAAACTGTATATTATTTTTAAGAATCTTTTTCTTATAAAAATTAATTGTTTTTTGTTTATTTTGTTTGGCCAGTTTATTATAAAGAGATTGACATAGCAGTTTTTGTTTATATATTGAACAAAATATAGCTTTACTTTAGTTTGTTCAGATTTTACATTAAAAATTAGTGTTATTGAAATTATCTTTGCAGTCCATGTATTGTGGTTTTTAACATTTGTTAAGCTATCTTACTTCTTCACTCTTTTGACTTTCTTTCAAATATTTTTTTTGCTAGTTTAAAACTGTTAAATAAAAAATATTTTCGAAAAAATCTGTTTCCAAAATCTTTGATGGATAACAAGATACGTTTTTCTTTCCTTGCTTTTGTATTATACCTTGTTAAACTGATCTCTTACATGAACTTTCTTAGAGTCAGGCAGTTCCTGGTTCCTATGGGACTTCCTGTTTTCTCAAATAAAAATAGAAAAGCATCTCAGAAAGGAAACCTGGTCAGTCTTACTTTGTAAGGCCAGTTAGTTTTAGTTGTGACCTGGATTATACAAGTACATAATGTGTATAAAATATATATAAATGTTTTAGATACCTAAGAACTTTGGATATTTTTGCATATGATGTGAAAAGAGGTGATAGGCAGAAGGATCTGAATAATCATAAGAAATGTTATACTGTTCAGTTTTAAACCTGTTTGTCTTTCTTGGGGGGGGTGACATAGAAAAATTGTATAGGATATATTAAATCTTTTCCTTTGTACAGTTCAGTATTTATTGGAAATTCATAGTTGTCTAAAATGAGACCTAATTCTTCGATACTTTGACCTTTTTTCTTGCTACTTTTCCAGATATTAGCAAAGATGAGTAGTTTTTTTAATCACTAGAAATTGATTTCTAAATAAATTGTTCAGTTTTAAAGCATATTGTAGTCAAGTAGTTAACTGCTTTTAGTTTGTATTTTGAAAAAGAAGCAAGGCAGAAACATACAGTCATTAACTAGTAGTAAGAATAATGGATTATTTCATTTAATTTTGACAACTATACAAGGTAGGTTTCATTGTTATGTCTCTTATAGAAGAAATCACATCATAAAATGGTTAAGTGTTGTTACATTTAGGAAATGATGTACATCAGTAGTGCATCTGGAACATGGAATCAGTGCCTGACACCAGAACACTTTGTAGACTAGTCCTGAAAAAAGCCAAATTATAGGTGAAAGTTGGCTGTTATATTGCCTGAAAAGTTACTTCCTCAACTTTATTATCTTCTGTTTGTTTACATTTTGTTTGCATATTTACATTTAGTTTTAGCAAAGTGCATTCCGATATTTCAGAGGACTTATTTGGGAGTATTTGAATTCTTACTAAGTGACACTAATAGTTTTCTTTTTTTCTTTTTCTTGATAGTAAAAAACTCATTTGATGAAACATTTGGAAAAATACAAGTAAGTAAAAGATAATAATATTATCTTTTATTATTATCATAATATTAATGTTATAATATTTTATGTCATGTTTCATATGATAAAAGTATTCAAATAACTATATACTAACATAATTAATGGTTCTTTTAATCTGAAATAATATACTTCTTTATTCTGTTTCTTAGCTGTAATGTATAATAATTATCTGACATAGGTTTTCCCCTAAGAGCTGAACTCTTCATTAATATAAAGCCAACCGTCAAGTAAAATTTAAGTGGCATGTGATCCGTGGATCTGGGTCTTACCGTTAGAAGTATGGGTTTTGTTGGATGCATTAGCAAATTTTGTCTTATTTCTCCTCTAGGGTATTTTGTGTATTAGTACACCGGTTCAACCATCAGGAAGGCAAAGGATTTAGAAAATGCACATATTGGGACTACTATTTCAGATTATCTTTCTTCTCAAAGGATGTTGTAATAATTTTCTTTAACTTCAGTTTTACTCACATATAAATATTTTTCATTTAACCATAATTAGGCACTTTGAAGATTAAGGTATTTTAGCATGTTTATATAGTAATTCGCAATTAGTTGTTAATTTTTTATTAGAGGAACTAACAGCTACATAGGTCTGTATAGAAGAGATTTGTTGTACTGAAGGATATGTAATAAAGTGACTAGATCCACAGAATATTACTTTATGGAGTATTGAGTCTAAAAAAGCTATAACATCATAATTTGAAGTTAGTATACTAAACTCTGAATATATTAGACTGTCTTTTTTGTAATTTTGCTCATGGGAGAATCTAAAGTTCTGCATCCCCACAAAATAGTAGTAAGTATAATGAAGATTATGGCGATTTATTTAAAGTGCTTTTTCTGTGCCAGGCATCATGCGAGATTTTTAAATCCATTATGATTTCATTAAAAAAAAAAAACCTTGATGTAAATAGTTAAAGATGTCCTGGAAGAAAATACTGCTTGAGGAGAAAAGAAGGAAATACTTAAAGGTGACAAGATAATGAGAAAATTGTGTAGGGTCATTCTGCGGGTTGTTTATTCACTCTAGGAATAAAATATTTACTTTGGGAATGATACATGTGAACAGTAGTTTGGACCTTACTAAAACAGACATTTAGGAGGTAGCTAGTTTAAATTATGAAATTATTTTTGTTTAATGAAAAGTTACTTGAAAGCCAACTTTTCAGAAGTATTATTGATAGGTCTTTGGTTTGTAGGGCAATTGGAGAAGCTAGTAGTTAAAATGTATTTCAGGCTGAAACATTAGGAGACAATCTGATAGAGTGGAGATGTGTATAATAAAACTATAAGCCAATAGGAAAATAACTTTAAGAATTGACTTATATACTTTAGATTTACTGCTAACAGTGTATCTGGTACAAAGGTAATTGAATCCAAGCCTTTCTATTTCTTTCTCAAAATAGATGTATATCATTATTAATTTACATTGTGAAAACCTTTAGATCATAATTTAGCTGGTCATTTGGGTGGCACTTGAGATGCTTGTATTTGGATAGTCAATATGAATAAACTTTCAACAGAAAAAAGTTTTGAAAAAATTAAAGTTGAGCTTTTGAGTATTAAATTCTTTGTATGAGAAAGTAACACTGTATGTTATTCAATATGAAATTCAAGTATGTCTGATTAGATTTTATTTCTTCTACTCATCTAATCTCATGTTAATATCTATGAATCAAAAGATAGTTTATTTTTAAGTCTCCTCATTGATAATCACAAAGCACATATACCAAATATTTTTTTTTTTTAAGGTTTTTTGAGACAGGGTCTCACTTTGTGGTTCAGGCTGGCCCTGAGCTCAGCCTCAAACTCACGTCAGAGCAATCCTCCTGCCTCTGCCTCCGGAGTGCTGGGATAACAGGTGTGAGCCACCACGCCCGGCACTGGTATGTGGTACTGGTTGCCGCTGGGGTGAGTCTCCACACCCAGTATTGTTATGTGGTTACTGGGATTGAACCCAGGTCCTTGCGCTTGCAAGACAGGCGCCGGAACCACTGAGCTATATCCCCGGCCCTATTTTGTTTTGTTTTTGAAAGGGGAATAAAACATAATCAAGACATACAGAACAAAAAAGAAATTACTCTTTTTTCCAAATAAGTGTATTACAGACTTTCAGCTGCTTTAACTTCATAGCTTCATCAGATTCACCTTGGTTTTATATCAAATCTGTAAACTACATTATCATTAGAACTCTTTCTTCTATTGTGTTGAGGATTTTTATTGAAAATTGTTTTGTAGTGTATTGTATCACAGATATACAGCTTTTAGAATCTTGAACATCAGCCTGTACTTTTATTTTTTGGTGTCTGATTCTTGCAGATTGGAATTTTAATCTATAATACAGAGATAAGTATTTATTTGATTCAAAATCTTGTTGATCTGGATTTGAGGTGGGAAAAAAAGTACAAAAGTTTGTAGGCAGGTAGTCAGCTGAAGGAATAAGTATCTTGTGTCCGCCAACCAAATGACTTAAAACCAGACTAGCGGTACGGTCTTCAAACTTTCAGTGAATGTTGTTCTTCTAGTTTCAGTGCTCAAAGCTGCATTTACAAAAGCATGCTACCTTTTGTGCAAACTTACTGTCTTTTCTTGAACATATACCATAAAAATAAATAGTATATTGTTAGAGGTAGTATGTCATTAGAGAAAATAAATGTTATTTTCCAGCCATTTATACTGTGCCTAAATTTGTTCCGTGATCATAGGCATTTAGAAATCCTATTTTGTTAGATGTTTCAAGAAGAAAGGAAATAATGAAGTTACAGTACCCTTCCCTGTGAATCCTGAATTTATTTCAGATACTGTGAAGGCTTGTGCCCCTTTTCTTAAATTTCCTTAGGGCCTGAATTGGTTCATTCTTAGGGCCTGAATTGGTTCGTTTTATTTACAATTAATTTTAAATTAGAAATATCATTGCTTTAGGCCACTTGGCATGGTGCTTAAATAAATGCTATTACAGTAGTGCTTTCTCTGCCCTTTTGCATTGTCATTTGTGCTTCTGGGCTGTCTCGCACATTCTATAAGTCTGGTTTACTTTCCTTCTCAAATTTTATAAATGAAGTCTTTGTCTTTTTCTTGTTATCTGGGGTTCTCTGACAGAAAATTCCAAATGACTTTTCTAGTATTTTACTGAATCAAGTGAGGCACTAGTTATATAAGAATTATGACCAATACTTTCATGTCTTTGCTCATGCTGTGCCTTCTACAGTGCCAGTCAGTTCTAGCCTACCTGTGAATCTCAACTCAAAAATTTGTGTTCCACAAGGGGGTCTTCTCCTCTTTCAATATTTACCTGGTACTTTGCGACTATCACATAACCCTACATTTTATACTGTCCTTGAGAACAGAAATCTTATTAATCAGTAAGTCTCTCACTTTACGGGGAGAATAGTTCTTAATCTTGCTTCTCAGTTTCATCAAATGTTTGCTTCACTTCAGTGGTTCATAAGATTTTTTTTTTTTTCAGAAAGTATGGTTCAGTATTTTATTTGTGAGTTTTTAAAAAACAGTATTTTTTAGCTGCTCCAGAGCAGAATTAGAACTCTTAGCAGTTCATAAGATTAAACAGGGCCATCCTGGGAGCCTAGAAAGAGTTGAGTGCCGAGGGCTAGGATTCATTCTTTTACCTGGGTGTGGTTGAGTCTGACTAGCAGAAAACATGAGGGGAAGCCTTGAAAAAACAATGTTAAGAATAGTACAGGACAAGGATGCACTGTATAGAAGAGGATTGGAAGCCTGCCTTGCTGTAATGAGAGTTTATTGTGTATGAGACCTTTTCTGTTGGCACTCATTTTAGTGCTACCTTGTTAGTCATCATTAACAAAGTGAAATATTTAAAGGAAAAATTTAGAAGTTTAAATTAAGTTTCTTACAATATAGTGGTCATTGTTTAAGAACTTGTTTTAGATCATGTAGCCTCAGTGATTTTAAATTCATTTACTGTTTTTATTTTTGAATAAGCATTATTGACACATCTTTTTCTTAGAATTGGATATTTCATAATCTGTTTTAATTTTAGGAAAGTGAGAAGAATCTTATGATGAGCACATTATATAAACTTCATGATCGATTGGCACAGCTTGCAGGTAATTATTTCAACAGTCATAGTTTCTAAAAACTAATTTGTATATATGTAGTGTGTTATCAGTATAAATTAATCTTTCTCATTGCTTTAGTGTATTTATGGAATGTATTTACATAGTTTTACTACCTGGAGAATTTTTCTTTAAATATGTGTAGATATAGAAGACCTTTTTCCTGTCATATGTATGTTGTATTATATATTTTTAAATCAAACTAATTTCCTTGTTACATTAATAGTAACAAAAATTCTGAAAGTTTAAAAAGCAGTTGAGTTAAGTAAGCATTGAATTAACTGAAATCTTGGACTAAGTGTAAAAATACATATTTTTTTTGGTGGTTATATAATTTCTTCCCTGGGGCAAAGTACATATATGGTTGTAGAATATTCTCTCCTGATTTATTGAATTTTCCTTATATTTTGCTCCAAGTAAGTATTTGAAAGCTTGCAGGTATCAACATATCTGCAATTAGGATAATTTGTTAGATATGTATTAGTATCAATTTTAATATATGTAAGCTACAGTATAAGCATATGTGTTATCTTTTAATGTTTTAAAGATATTCTTATTTTACATAAAATATGAAGGAGACTTTAGGTTTCCTTCTCAGTTATACGAAAATAAAAGTGTAATTTTTCAACCTTTCAAATGTAGCAAACCCTTTTGAGAAAAACAGGTTATTGGTAGTAGCCTAGTAGATAAATGTGAAATTTTTTCCTGTGATAGAATGTCAGTATTTAGGATCCTGAATTGACTAGCCTCTCCTCTTTTTTAGTTTGTATCCTTAACTCAACTTTAGGCTTATAATTCTATACATATGTCACAAAATGCCTTCTTTGTAGTGGCTCATGATTGTCACATTCACATACTGCAAGCTGATGACATTTATTTGGTATGCTTTTGTACCCAGAAGAAGGTTAAGTATATTCTCTAGCTAAGAAATCTTGGTGTTGCTACCACAAGCATCTATGGCTATCTCTATCACATTGTTTTATGTCTTTGGCCCACTAGATAGCATAATTTGGGTTCCATATAAAGATACATATTACTTTCTCTACAGTAGGACTTGGAAAACTTTTTCTGTGAAGGGCCTCAAACTATATGTTTTAGCCTTTGCAGGTTAGACAGCCTCTCTCAAAGCTACTCAGTTCTGCTGTAACAGCATGAAAGTAACCATAAATACTAAATAAATGAATTAACTTGATTGGATTCCAATGAAATTTTACTTATAAAAGCAAGCAGGACAGATTTGGCCTTGGGCTGTAGTTTGGTGACCTGTACTGTAGATCTACAGAATTTGAATCTCTAAGGATGCATTATGAAATCTGAAGGATTATTTCTTAAATAGCTACTTCTTTCTTCCTTATAACTATTTTACCATTAAAATCTGGCTACTTAAAACTGGTAAATATGAACATGCCTTTTTTATTACAGAAAAATGTGCCAAGGATTTTACTTTAACTGTTATAATAATATGTTTAAAAATTTAAAAAACTGCTTGAAAGAAAGTGTGCAGGGAACTTACAAATAAAGTTGAATATAAGGATACTTTATCTTCCCTAACCATATATAGCCTTAAAAAAGCTTTGAATTCTCTTTTTTTTTTTTTTAAGGTTTTTTTTTTTTTTTTTGAGACAGGGTCTCGCTTTGTGGTTCAGGCTGGCCCTCAGCTCAGCCTCCAACTCACATCACAGCAATCCTCCTCCCTCTGCCTCCTGAGTGCTGGGATTACAGGCGTGAGCCACCACGCCCGGCACTTTGGCATATGTTACTGGTTGCTGCTGGGGTGAGTCTCCACGCCCAGTATTGTTATGTGGTTACTGGGGATCAAACCCAGGTCCTTGCACTTGCAAGACAGGCGCCGGAACCACTGAGCTATATCCCCGGCCCTGAATTCTCTTCTTAAATTAGTTATAAGGAAAGTGTAGTTTTCAAACTTCTATAATATATTGCTTTGTAGAAATCAAATCATAAGTAGAAAATTGTTCCTAGTTTTCCTGTTGATCTGTATTACAAAATTTGAGATGTGCATACCTCTTGTTAAAGATATTGTTAGTTATATTATGAAATTGTACTTGTTTTAGTAAGTGATTAAATTCAAACTTAATTGAATCTTTATCTTTAAAATAGATGTATAAGTTAGCACAGTACATTTTCTGGATTTTTTGTTCCCTCTTCTGGAATAATACATACTGGAAGAGGGCCTCCTATGTGCCAAGGTGTGGTTTCTACACAGGCTTAGAATTTAATTGAGAACAAGAGACAAGAAAATATTCTTATCTAGACCAAAGTGCATTTAAAGATTTTGGTTTCTTTTTAAGAGTAGTTGTTCATTTTAATTAATTATTGGAGTTTTATGTACAAGATACAAACAATATTGGTCATCATCTTTCTTTACTGATTATAATAGTATAACTTATAATGGTATATTTGTTAAAATATTTTGAACTAATTACATTTTTCTTCTGATTTAACATTGTACTGATTAAAAACAATATGCTAATCTTTCTAGGAGATCATGAATGTGGCAGTTCTAGTCAAAGAACACTTTCTGTTCAAGAGGCAGCTGCATATTTAAAAGTAAGCAGTGAAATTAGAATTTTAATAGCTATATTCTTAAAATATATAAATCATGGCTACTTATATCAAAAGCTTCATCCATTTGATTAATTGTACTGTTAAGAGCTTAGCTTCTCAGCTTGTTGTTTGGTGTAATGTGAGTACATGAGTAGATAAGAGAAAGTGAAATTACCCAACATTTTTTGTTTTAGTCTGCATTATAACATTCTGTCGGAGAGAACACACGTTATTTTGGAAAGGGTATAAAAAGTATTGGTGAGCTGGGCATAATGGTCCATACCTGTAGTTCCATTTTAGAGACTGAGACAAGAGAAACACTTGGAGCTCAGGTCTTTGAGGCTAGTCCCTGACTTCAAAAAAGGAGAAATAAATGGGTAAGAGGGAAATTGAGATAGGTGACTAGCATATAAGAAAGCAAGTGTGGAGCTGGGTATGATGGTACATGTCTATAATCCCAGAGCTGTGGAAAGCTGAGATAGGATTACAGGTTTGACTCTCACTCAGAACCTTTGTGACTTAGTGAAACCCCACCTCAAAATTTAAAAAAAAAAAAAAAATTTAAAGCTGGGGATATAGCTTATTCAGTTACTTTAGTACCACCAAAAAAATTAAAGACAAAAGAAGAGAATACAGGAGAAGAGAATCGTGCCTCTGACTAACCCAGTGAGGGTGAACTTTTTTGAGTTTTCAAGGATATAAACATCCCACTGCAGCATGTGGTTGTAAGTTTGCCACCACTGCTTCTAACTAGATATTTAAAGTCTTTTGACTAGATTGTTTCTTCTAAGGGTAGTGAAAGAATTTGCAGGTGAATCTTCTAAACTGCTGAAAATAATCTTTGGCAAATTTTGAATGAAAAGAAAAGTACTAGACGGTTGAAGATGAGCAAAAGTAATTGTTTTCTAAAAAGAAGAAAGAGAAATTTTTAAAGCCATTCTGGAAAGCTTTACGTACTGCAGTTTCATAAAGATAATTCCATGGAAACTATTGAGTACTTGGAAATGGAAATGTTGATTCTTAGGAGCTGGCTGGCATGGGTTTGATGTGAATAAGTTGTGTCATGCAGTCATCATCTCTTCTCTTTTAAAGATTTAAAAAAAACTCATAAAATCTATCTTACTACCTTTTTAAATATACTGTGCAATTATTGTTACTATGCACTATTGCACAGGAAATCTCTAGAATTTTTTTAATTTTCCTTGTATCTGTTGCATAGCAGCTTCCCATTTTCCTTTCCTCCAAACCTCTGGAAATCAGTCTACTTTCTACTTCTATGGGTTGGTTTAATGTTAGGTTTCTCACATACAAAGAATCATGCAATATTTGTCCTTTGTGACCAGTTTATTTCACTTAGCATAATATCATCAAGGATTATTTATGTGGTTGCATATGACAATTTTTGTTTTTTGAGACTGAGTAATATTCCATTATATATATATATGTATAGAATCCACCAAACAAAAACCCTTGTATGAATGTTTTAATACTAAATTTGAAACATCATGAGATTAATATTAGTTACTTTTAGCCTTGACAATTTCAAGAGTTGCTCAGAATGGTGACCATTAACTTCTAGACATTTATTAGTGTAGCAGACTGCATGTGCATTTTCAATTCCTTCCCTAAGAACTGGCAGTGTACAGCAGTGAGTTTTCTGTGATATCCAGCATCCTCTAGGGTCCCCCATATGAGAAAGACCCATTTATTGAAAAAAGACCATACTGTTTTTCTTTGCCTGAAGTGTATATGTAGTTTTTGGGTGGACTCTGTTCTCTTTCCTTCTCCTTCCCTCTCTC
>PVIR01006374.1:37352-52704 GCA_004026965.1 Petromus typicus
AATATACACATCATGATTGCACTCCATAATGGGGATTTGTACCAGTATAAGACACAACTTAATTCTCATTTTTTCCCATAGCCCTACCCACCCTACCACCCCCCCATATACATAAAATTTGTTTCCTTACTTTTTTGTTACAATCTCAACATTGTCCCCTTTCACCTTATTTTACGTTGAGCATTTTCTATTTCACAATGATAGATTTTTTTTGAGGAATGTACACACTATTTTTTATAATGGCTCTATTTACATTTCCACCAACACTGTACAAAGGTTCCATTTTCTCCAAACCCTTAATAATTGTTCTTTTCTATTTTTTTAGATACTGTCTAACAGCTGTGAGTTGATATCTCATTGTAATTTTGCTTTGGTTTTGCTTTGTTTTGTTTTTTCATTCTTTGAGACAAAGAGTTTCACTATGTAATTGAGGCTGGCCTTGACTCACTCGCTGTGTAGCTCAGACTTGCCTCAAACTCATGGCGATCCTCCTGCCTCTGCCTCCTCCTTTATGAATTTGGTTTTCATTTCTCTGCTGATCAGCGATTTTGATCATCTTTTCATGTACCATTTCTATATACTGTACATATTTTATATGCACATACCATCAGTTGGCCTTTATATGTCTTATTTGGAAAAAAGCTGTTCAAGTCTTTTGTTCGTTTTTAAAAAAATACGTGTTTCATTATTGGGATGTTATGGGGGTTCTCATGTTTTTTATTAGTATTAAAAATTAATAGTAGATATGTAGCTTGCCATAAGTTTTTTGCACAGTATGCCTCATTCCATAAGATCTTTTGCACAGTATTCCTTATTTCCTTTGTCATTCATAGACTAATACAGTCCTACTTGTCTACTTATGCTTTTAGTGCAGTACCTAAAAATTAGCTCTTCAAACTAATGTCATGAAGCTTTTCCTCTATATTCATCTAGATTTATATTTTCAGGTGTTATATTTAGGTCTGTAATCCATTTGTGTTGATTTTTGTGCATAATCATCAATCTTAGTTGCTTTGCTCATTGCTAAGAAAAAATATCTGACACCCAAAGTTAAAAGAGAAAAGGTTTATTGTAGCCCACAGCTTCTAGAGGTTTTATTTCATAGTTGGCTGCTCCAAGACAGGTAGCATGGCAGAAAGGCGGTATAGAGAAGAACTAGTTCATGGTGGGCAGAAAGCCCCATCGTAGCAAAGTAGTGAAGCAGCGTGTCACAATAGCAGCCTTCTCTCCATCCCTTATATTCTCTCCAGGGTACATGTCCTTGGCAGGATAGCACTCACACGCAGAGTGAGGTACCCTTAATTCTAGCATTGCACCATGAATCATTCTCAATATCACATCTTTTGTACATGCTGAACAGCTTTATCTTGTTGCTTTCAAAATTTGGTCTTTGACTTTCGACATTTGTTTGTCTTCATGTGGTCTTAGTCAAATTTGTCTTCATTTGTGGCTGTTAGTCCCAGCATCACACACTGTAGGTCCCTCTCCCTCTGAATACCTCCAACTATGGCCACATGAAGCTTTGAACAGCTAGATATACTCATGTGCAACCCTTTATACATAAGGCATTCAGTCCATCTCCAAGAATAGTCAAAAGCCTTGCTGAAAAATCTGTCTAAAGTCTTCTCTGAGATATATAGCACTCTTTTTTGTGAGCCCTTGTGCAAATGAAAGGTAAGCTAAACACTTCCCAGCATACACATTGTATGTGATAGTTAAGAGTCATGTATCACCATTGCAGTGTTACCTTTCCTGGTGAATTTGGTACGTAGATATGCCTTCATTTTGCCATTCAGCAGATTTTATTTAACTTTAGCACTCTAGCATTTCTTGTACAGCTGTTATGGTGGTGATGATGATGTACTCCCCCAGCTTTTGTTTATCTTAGGAAGATTTTCTCCATTTTTGAAGGACAGGTTTTCTGGATATATTGTAGGTCTTTCATTTTTTTTCTTTCAGCACTTGGAACATATTTTTTATCCTATTTTTTTAAGGTTTGTGCAAAAAGTCTGATAGTCCATTGGGTGGTGTTTTATGAGTCCCTTCTCTTTCCTCACTCTTGTTTATTCTTTTTTTTTCTTTTTCTGCCTGCAATATCAAATGATTCTTTGAGCTTGCTGGTTCATTGTACTGCTCATTTAATACTACCGTTGAACCTCTTTAATGAGTTTTTTTTTTTCAGTTTAGCCATTCTACCATCTCTGGTACTTTTTAATGTTGTTTGTCTCTCCTGATATTCTCAGTTTTATGAACATCTAAGTATTTCACTGGTGGTTAAAAAAAAAATTCTTTTTCAGGCATTTTGTGTATCTCTGTTCCTTTAGGGTAGGTTTCTGGAGGTTTATCTTTTTGGTTGGGCCATGTTTCTGTTTGTGGGCCTGGCACTTTATTTTTGGGATCCAGTTGTGAGTAAGCAGCCACTTTTTCCAGTCTTTACACGCTACTATGTACTTTTATTGAGCCGAGCTGAATGGGAGGGGCGATGATAAGTTCAAACTGTCACATTTGTTCGTAGCAGCCCTCAATCTGGTACCCTTTCCTGTTGTTAGCGGTTAGATTTAAGCAAGACAAAACTAATTACTTTTGAGTGCCATGAATTTTCCTATCAGCTTTCATACAGCTGGTTTTGTGTGTGCCTGTATCGCAAAAACTCAACTGATTTTTTTTTTAAAATAGAATTGATGTGTATATTTTTGTTGACTCAGTGTATTCATGGAGGAAGAAGGATTTAAAATTGCCTATTCTGCCATCTTGCTGATGTTACTCTTTTCCCTCATTAAGATTAAAAATACAGTATGAGGCTAAGGCTTTTAGCTATAATGTGCTCGTAAACAGAGAAGTGTGGACTGTTCTTGATTTAATGCATGACTTACATGTAGATAGCAGAAAGATGCTGATACAGTGTAATGTGAGGGCGTTTAGATCTATATTCAAATTCTAGCACTGCTATATAGAAGTTGTGTACATGTTTTGGTAAATATCCCTTAAGGTTTCTGAATCTCTTTTTCTTTGTTAATGACTATGAACATTTTGGGAGGTTTAAGTGAATATATTAAAGTACTTATTATAGCAACTTCCTGAAAATTCTGTTTCTTTTTTTGTGATTTCTAATTAATTCAGTGTCACTGTGGGGAGAGATCTCTAATAATATGCTTCCAGATTTGTATCTTATCTTAGTGTCTTTAATTTTGAGCTAGATGAGAACTCGATGATAACTGTTTGTGGATAATGTAATACTTAGTAGATTGGGTAGATAAGGAATCTAGATCCAAAAAGATTTTTATTCAAGGATATAAAGGACTATAATTATAAGGCGTAGTGTTAAAAGAAATGGAGGGCTGGGGATTTAGCTCAGCATCTCCCTTTCAAGTGCAGGGCCCCAGGTTCGATCCCCGGTAACCACATACCATGATGCTGGGCATGGTGACTCATGCCCACCAGCAGTCAGAACAGTATACCACAATGCTGGGTATGATGGCTCACGCCTATAATCCCAGCACACAGGAGGCAGAGACAGGAGGATTGCTGAGTTTGAGGCTGAGTTCAGGACCAGCTTGAACTACAAAATGAGACCCTGTCTCAAAAAAAAAAAAAAAAAAAAAAAAAAAAAAAAAAAGAAATGAAAATAGCGTAGAGGTGAAGAGATTAGATTGAGGAGCTTACAGGGACATAGTCTAAAATATTTCAGGAGGAGTAGCCATGGAATCTGCAGTGAGAAAACAGTCTTTTATGTGAAGTAATTGAAAGTGTTTTTACTTTTAGTAGTAGGAAAATCTGATCTCACCAGTGCTTCCTTTCTGCTTTCTCTTTTTATCTGCTTTAATATCTTAAATAGTTAATTGGAAAGGTATATGTTATGATTGGTCATATATTCTTGCAGAAAGTTTCATTTACATTTCAGAACCTTAAGACTTATTAAGTACTATATTTGAAAGCCTAATGAAGTAAGCTATGAAGTGGGACAGGATAGTGCCTGATTAGTAGGCCAGCTGGACCTGAGAAAGAGGCTAGAATTGGTAAGGTTTATTAGTGGCTGTTTTTTCTTGCCAAATCATTGGATTGTGGGTATGGGTGAGCAGTAAGATGAGGTAAATGGAACACAGACCTAGAGTTGGGGCACATTGGAGTCTAAGCCAAGTAGCGATAGAGTACATGTAATAGATTCGTTCTACTAAAGTCTTGCAACATAGGAAAGCAGCTCAGTGATGCCATGCTAGCCTGGCAAATGCAAGGTCCTAAGTTCCATCCCCAGGACCACAAAAAAAAAAAAAAGAGTCCTTAAACAAAAATTGATTGGAAGCATGCATGCATGAACAAAGTTGGAAACTGTGTGAAAAATAAAAAGGTATTAATGAACTGATCTATTAAAAATATTTTAATTTTCATCTCCTGAATTTACTTTGTGTTTTAGTTGGGTTAATTTTTAATTCATTAGGATTTCTAGTATATCTTCTTGTACAGTAAAAGATTGTATTTTAATTTCGCCATTATCATGTTTTAATTTATATGAAAAGTAAAGGAAGAAAGTTTCAAATTCACTACCCAGGAGTAATCACAGATAATGTGATTCTGTGTTTTTTTCTCCAGTCTTTAAAATATATTTTTCAAAATTAATATTGATACAAATATTTCATATTATTAAAACTTGTCATTGAACAAGTTTTTTGAGAACTTTTAAACACAATGGGTAATATTATGACTACATTGTATCAGCTTATAGTTTTCAGTATTATAAAAACATTCTAATCTATGCATATAGTAGTAGATTGTATATTTCCTTCAAAAATGTTAGAAAGGTAACAAGTTAGTGAAAATGAATCTTAAAAATCTTTAAATGCTTTTAATATATAGTGCAGTTATTTCAGATTTTTTTAAACTGTAATTTGTACATATTCCCAGTACATAATTATTTCATTCACTACAGAAGATAGATAGATAACACATTTCAATTCTATTTTTTCTCTCTCCTTCCAAACCCTCCTTGTATATTTTACATCACATTTATTTATCTTATAATATCTTACAAAGTTATATATTGAAAACCAGACTTACTGGCCAAAATACATATAAAAATATGTAAGGATTATTTTTGATCAGGGTACACTTTTAGATACATTATTTACATTGGATTACAGGACTTTTTTTTTCTCTTTTCCTGTTATCTATCTCTTATCAAGTTTATTTCATATGTGAGAAACCATGCAATTTTAAGTTTGTGTTGTCTGATTCATTTCACTTAACATGATGGTCACAAGCGTACATCCATTTTCCTACAAACGACTCAAGTGCATCTTTTATGGTAGAATAGTACTCCATTGTATATAAGTACTATATTTTCTTTATCCATTCATCTGTTGATGGACATGTACGATGCTTTCAAGATTTAGCTTTTATGAATTATGCTGTTTCATATATGGGTATGTGTATATCACTGTCTTAATTTTTTGGAAAGACATCTAGAAAGGAAATAAGTAGGCCAAATGAGATTTCTATTTTTAGTTTATTGAGGAATCTCCCTACAGATTTCCCTAGTGGTTGTATCAGTAAATGTCCCACCAACCTTGGAGAAGGGTTCCTTTCTCTCTATCCCCTCACCATTTGATATTGGTTGATTTCTTGATGGTCACCATTCTTTCTGGAGTGAGATGTAATCTTAGTATCATTTTGATTTGCCTTTTTTGAATGGCCAGTGGTGTTGAACATTGTTTCTTATGTTTATTGACTGTTTGTTCGTCTGGGAAGTATCCATACCTTCAAATTTAGAGCATATTTTAGAACAGTCTAGACTAAATTGACTGTTGTATTGCATCCATTATGTAGTGTAAATGTGGAAGAATTTCCCTAAAAAGATTTATATCAAATCACAACAATATGCATATTGTATGATTTCTGTTTACAGAGAAAGTTATGTTGTACACTTCTGTATATTTACAGTGTAGTTTCACACTAAGTTTTAGGAGTGAATTAACCAAAGAATGTTCAGTGATCCCACTGGTCGGTCTAAACTAGTGTCTCCTCAGCTTCTAGTGCACTTTAAGCACAGTACAATAGATATAAAAATGATGGTGTAAGATGAGTGAACAAACTTAAATTAGATGTTTTTGTTTTCTTTAATATTATTTTGTATTTATCATTTTGTTTCTTCCATTTTCCCATTCAGAGGAAGTTCAGATGAGATGAATTCATAGTTTAGATAATTTAAACACTTGTTCTAACTCCCTTACTGTTTTCCTTCATCCCTTTTTAAATCATTATTTTTGATACTAAAAGCTTTTTTTGTGACATTGAGGTCCCTCTGGTGGCACATTTAGGAAAGACATCACATTATTTTTATGAAAATGCTGGTTGTGTGAAATCGTCGTTGTGATGTGTGATAACTTTTCTACAGAATGATGTAATGAATGGTGGTTGGCACCCTATGTTGCTTTCAAAATTTGATTAACGTTTGACGCAATATGAATATACCTAAGATTTGTGAAGAAAATAATAGGAAATGTGATAGCTATAAAAGTGCTAACTTATAATGCCACATAGGTTTTTATGGCCTGGTTTTGAATGCTAATTACTGTTAATAAGTGTGTATCTCTGTAGAAAATAAGAATTCTGAGAAGTGTGAAATTTTTTAATAATTACAATTTGTCAAATATAATTTATTTTTGTATATCCTATGTATTACCTTTAATTTTACAGTGATTCTGCAAGGTGAATGATACCAGACCTACTTTATGAAAGAAGTAACGCTTAGAGGAGTTCTATAACCATCCATCTAGTGTATGATTGTACAGTCCAACAGGCAGTATACTATTTTGTCTATTATATTACCATACTGGGTTCATAACCACTACATGCAGTTATCAGTAGAGAAGAGACTAACACTATTGAGGGTTACAGATTATCTAATGTGTGGTCAAAGTACATATACGTGCATGGATGATATATTTGTTTTTCTCTTTGCTTCATAGATAATACATAATTGAGCCCAGATCTGACCCCAAGGCTGCCTGATTCTAAAGACCATATTTTTCCTCCTCTTTTTTTTTTGAGATAGAGTTTTGCTTTTTTGTAGTTCAGGCTGGGACCGAGCTCACTGTGTAGCCCAGGCAGTCCTGGAACTTACAGAAATCCTTCTGCCTCTGCCTCCTGAGTGCTGGGATTACAGATGGGGGTCACCACGCCTGGCATTGTGGTGTGTGGTTATTGGGGACTAAACTCAGGACTTTGTGCTTGCAAGGCAGATGCCAGAACCACTGAGCTAAATTCCAGGCCCTTTTCCTCTTATTTCTAGAGGTGAACAATCACTAAGACCCACTGAGTCATCAGTATTTAAAATTATATCCAGCATTTGTTTGTGTTATATTTCTAAAAGTAGTATCTGATGTATGGCCAGTATTACTTCACAGTTACCCAAAATATTCACTAATAAAAAATCCACACAAGTGTTTTTTACCTTGTAGTACATTTCATGAACTATCTATAGTAGCTTGATTTCTCCACACACTGTCTTATTCTTTCAATGAACTTTTATTGCTATATTTAATGGGCTGAATCTTCTACGTGGAACAGTATTGTTTTTTAATTTTGAAACTGTAGTCTTAGTTTGAAGCATCTGAGAAGTTTTAAAATACACAGTTTTGACCTAGTGTTGAATATGTTTTTGGGGAAGGATCATGGCTATGTTATGTGTGCACACATATTGTTTTAAAGTAGATTTGATTTTGGAAAACATGCTCTATATTTAGAAAGATGTATGTGAAGCAGTGAACAATATGTTGCCTGAGGTATTGCCTACAGGAAAGTAGTAATAAATAATAAAAGGAGTAAACATGCTTTAAAAATTTAAAAACTAAATTTCTTCCTAATTTTCTGTTACCATTTATCAGAAAGTGGTAACAGTGGAATACCTTATTTTTGAGGTTACAGTCGGTGGCCGGTCCATCTTGTTTTTGTATAGTATGTAAGCTGTGTCTCTTCAGCATCTTTAAAGGTTGCTTTACAGACAAACTAAAATACGTATGGCTGCAAAGCTTAAAGTGTTTGTGCTTTAGCCCTTTACAGAAAAAAGCAATAGTTGACCCCTCCCTTAACTACACCTTTCTATCTGGCTAGAAAAAGGAAATAATAACATAGTTTAAGCTCTTAATCAAGTAGATGCTATCTATGTATGTTATAATCTTAGCACAAAACAAGTAATTTGCCTAAGAAAAAAGCTCAATTTTTACTTTTACAAGAAGTCTCTTTTATAGTGTTTGTAGAACTTGAAGTACTGTGTAGAATATTTGTGGACCTAATGGCACAGTTAAGACCTTAATACACTTTTGATTCTTTAGTAAAATTTTAAATAAATTATCTATTGTTTTAGAAGAAGGTACATAAAGTGAACTTTTTGTCCTTTTGTTATATCCTAAATGCTCAGTGACTATTTTGAAGTTTTAAGCTTTGTTCCTTCTTATACTAAGCTTATTAAAGAAAGTGTCCATGTTAATTTGAACCACTACAGAGTTATATATAAGGATAATTTATCTGTTATCTACCTATCTATTGTACCCACCTACCTATCTATATCTGTCTGTCTAGCTGTTTAGCTATTTATTTATCAATCTGTGTCACTAACTTTGAGCATCTCATTAAGTTGTCCAAGTCTGTGCTTGAACTTGGAATTCTGCCTCAACTTCCCGGAGTGCTGGGATTAAGGGAGAGTACCACACCTGGTTAAACATTTGTTTAAAAAGTAAACTATACTTGTCTGGTAGTATATGTAGTATTGTAATACTCTAAATATTATTGTAGTGCAAGCCGAGGAACAGGTGGGTAAACAAGTAACATGCATCATGTGTGTTTCTCCAATTTAAGAAAATATCCCTGTACTTCAGAGAATTCTGTAGTGTCTGTGTCTCTGAAGATTTTGATAATCTCTATTCTTTTAATGGATGAAGCTTTTGAAAGGAAAAACATAAATAAAATGTTTTTTTTTAAAGAAATCTATTATTAATAAGTAACATTGCAATGAAATATAAATACAATAATGTCTCTAGATGAGTGGATAACTCATATTAATCTTGTTATATAGATTTTCAAAGTGCTCTTTGGCTTGTGCTTTAGCCATTCTGGACCCATCCATGCATTGTAGCCAAAAATATTTCTGATCCTCCTCCTTCTTTATATATTCAATTTTCTTCTTCTCTTTTTAAAATAAGTGCATATTAATTGTTTGATTCTTGGTTGTACACATGTATAATCATGTGAAGTTATTTTGTGTGATTTTATTGCATAATACTTTGAGTATTTGCTAGGCATGGTGATATAATACTATTCATTCCTGTAATCCCAGCACTTAGGAGGGTTAAACAGAAGGATCAACAATATATATATATTGTGTACACACACACACACAGACACACACATGCATATATATCAGGCCAGCCTGGTATATATAGTAAGTTCATAGCCAGCCTAGACCACATAGTGAGACCCTATCTCAAAAAAAAATAAAAAATAAAAAACCAAAAATCTTTAATTCTCTTCTAGTTCTTATTTATGTTAGTACACATCTTTTGTAATTAGAAATGTGTCTAAATGAATGTATTTTTTTTAAAGCAGCTGTTTAGTTTTCACGATCATTCTGAGTTCATAACATCCATTGAAACCATTCTCTAACCTAAAGATTTTCTTGACATTTCTAAGCCTGTTAATGAGCAGTCACATTCAAATAAATGAGTGATAGATAGCCTATACTTACCTTAACCATCTCAGAATTCTTGGTAGTACTTTTATCCAAGTAATGATGCCTAGAAAGTTACCTCTGCTTTTGTTACATTTTCAAATTAGATTATTAAAGTAACAGCCAGTTTTGTATTAGAAAGTAAAGTACACTGATCAGATGAAAACCTTACTGTTTCTAATGCTGTTGAATCCTTTGATAATCCTTCTTCCACAATAGCATTTCTATTTTAGATGTAAAATTTTTATACTTCAAAAGTACAGAAAAGCATACTTTCCAGTGTACTATAAACTCACGAATAAAAGCAATTTTGACTTTTGTGCTATATATTTTCAGTTTCTAGTATATTGCCTGACACACACTGGTCCCTTAATAAATATTTGTTGAACCAAAATAATCAAAGAATGTTTACAATAGTATTACTTAATTTTTTTTTTTTTTTCTGAGATAGGGTCTCGCTTTGTAGTTCAGACTGGCCCTCAGCTCAGCTTCAAACTCACATCACAGCAATCCTCCTGCCTCTGCCTCCCAAGTGCTGGGTTACAGGGTGAGCCACCACGCCTGGCACTTAAAATATTTTTAATTGACTAGAGAAAAACAAAAACAATAAAAGATTGGGCTGGGATGTAATTCAATAGTAGATCATTTGCCTAGCATACATGATACCCTGTGTTCCCTTCCCAGTACTCCCCTTCGGCAACAGATATATTCTTAAATGTTCATCACTAAGGAGTTGATTAAATTATATAACAACTGTAAAATGGAATGTAAGTTTGCTGATAAAAGTGATAAAAGTTGCTAGTTTTCCCGTCTGTACTGATATTGACACAATGTATTTGTTTCATGAAAAAAGTAAGTAGAATAATGATAAGACATAGTATGATGCTACTTTTGCTTTTAATGTTTTGAATTACAAAACTGCCTACTAATATATAGCAATTCATAATCATTTAGTTTTATGAGAACTTGAAATTTTTTATAGGTAATAAGAATATAATATATATGTGTGTTTATATGTTAATATCCTAAAAATTCTACTGTGGCAGATATACATATAAGTTATGCGCATTTATCATGTTAAAAATTAACACTGAATTTTTTAAAATTTGATATAGAATAATATTGAACATACTACATCTTTACATAGTTTTCTTTCATTTTTATTGATAAAATTTAGATTTACATAATGCTCACATTCATCGTACAGATTTGGTACCTTTACGTGGTGTATCTTTATGCTTTGTTTTTCCTTTTAACCTCCCCTCCCCTAAGTCCCACTTCATAATTTATAAAAGCCCTGTTTGCAGTTTTCTTTCTTTTCTCATTATCTCTTTTTCCTTCCTTCATTTCCTCCCCTTCCTTATTTCCCTTTTCCTTTGGAACTTTTTTTTCTCATTTCACATTGTGTATTACACATTTTGGTCCTTATTTACATTTTCAGTTTCTTATACCAGAAAGATAATGTGATATTTACACGAATGTATCTGCATTATTTTACTTGAGTATAACTTCAAGGTACATCCATTTAGTTATAAATGTCTCAAGTTCCCTTCTTTTTGGTTGAATAGTACTCCACTGTATAGAAAAACTACGTCTTTCTCCATTTATTACTTGATGGAAATTTTGGATTGTTTCCAAGATTTAGCTATTACAAACTCTGATGCTGTATACATGGGTGCATGTATATCACTGTGGTATGACGCTTTTAATTCTTATGGGAAGATACCCAGAGGAGGAATAGCTGGGTCAAATCAGACCTCTCTACTCATAGTTTTTTGAGAACTCTCCACAATATTTTCTACAGTGATTGCATCAGTCAGCTTAACATAATTTTATGAAAAGTAATTCTGTTTTCAAAACTACAGTTTATAAAGAGCATCGCATTGTTTTCTATTTTTCAAATATCTAAATCCAGCTTAATAAAATGTAACATGATTTTCCTCTACTTCTTTATTCACTGTGTTGTGATGATGTTTTGGTTGAAAAATGTAGCCACCTATTAGTACACAGTTAAAATAGACAAGTATTCTAATTATCTTCTAAGATAATTATAGATATTTTTTCTTTGACACCATATTAAATCTCTATAGGTAGTTTCTTAAATATAGTTGCAGTTTGGAATCTGAAACTGTATCAGTGAACTTCTTGTACTGTCTGATAAAGTCCTGTGGTTCATTTGGTTGTTGAAGAAGTCTTTTACCATGCACGATTGTCTCACTTCAAGCATTCCTTATTTACGATATATACATATAAATATATTTATAATTTAAAAATATATATGATATGATATAATATATGTTAAATATATAACATGCAATATATAATATGCATATAAATTTATAATTTAAAAATATACAGATAAATATATACACATATATATATACTTAATGAGTTATTAGGACTTTCTTGTTTTCTAGTTCATATACAATATCAAAATTAATTAAAAATTATGCCTGTCTCACTTGAACAGCCTTTAATACTTTAAACCTATTAAGTTTCATTGATGAATATGTTTTCCTAAATTTTAATTTTTCCCATTGGAAGTTGGAATTTATCATCTTACATAGAAGCATGAATTTATCATTGAATTTCTGTGCTGAGTTTAATTCATTCACTTGTTGAAAAAATGAAACATATAAATTTACAGTTTCCCATTTGATCATCTAAAAAGTTACTTTAAAAATTAATTCATCCTTATTACAATGACATTTAATAAGCCAACTATTAAAAATTGTGGCATCATTAAAAATAGCAAAATATTAAGTGATTATTGTGATTAGAAAAGAACGTGACTTTCTTCTCATAATGAATAAATACATTTTATTGTGTCTATTATGTAATTAAAATGTTTTAGAGTATGTTATTTATCAGATTACTTACACAGTCAAATGAATGTGGAATTTTTTAAAAACATAGTCATTTTCTCTAATTTTCTTGTTAGGATTTAGGCCCTGAATATGAAGATGTATTTAATACTTCATTGCAGTGGATTTTAGAAAATGGGAAAGATGTTGGAATAAGGTAAAGGATTTTTTTTGGACTTTGACTATGTTGTATTGTGAGATGTGATTTTTTATTTTAATGTCTATTTATTTTTAAATAGGTGTGTTGGTTATGACCCTCAGGAAGAATTGAGAAATATAACTGATGTACAGTTTTTACAATCTACAAGACCACAGATGTCTTTCTGGTGTCGTTTTCGACGTGCTTTTATTACTGTAACACACAGATTATTATTGTTATTCTTAGGTAAGTTGTTAGGATGAGAAAAGTGATACATTACAGTCTAGGAGTTTTGAGTGTCTGTAGTTTACTAAATATTAGAGCTGAGAATCTGTTGCCCACTTCTGTGATGGTTGTCATATAAAGCACATCCGGAATTCTGCACTAAATAAAGTTGAGGATTTGTTATGATGTTAACATTAGATTAAAGGCTTAGAAAACAGTAATATTAGAAGTAAAAGTAAAACTTATTTATAGAATGTCATAGAGCAAATATATTTAGCATATATATAGAAATTTACTGTAGGCCAAGCATGGGGGCACATCCTATAATCCCAGCACTTAGAAAGCATAGGCAGGAGGAGTGTGGTGAGTTCAAGACCAGCCTGGACTACATAGTGAGTTCAAGGCCAGCCTGTAGGTCATAGGGAGACCTTATCTCAAAAGACAAACAAACAAAAAAGAATTCTGCTTTGGAAAATAGGAAAATTAAGCTTATTTTGAAATAAAATATTATAAATGAAGCTCATTAAAATTACTGTAAAGTATCATTTGTGACAATGAGAATTTCTACCCAGATTATTAGATTTTATAAATTTTTGATTGGTCATTGGAGTTTGGGAGATATCCCTTGTTTTATTCTTGCATAATCCTTTAAAAATAATTGAATTTATGTATAAGAAAGACTTTAGTACTTTTAGTTTAAGAAAGTTCATTTTTCTAGTAGTTTAATACCATACAGGGAAAAGTCTGAAATAGTGTGAACAGGTGGTCAGATTTTAAATGTTCAGTTGTCTGTTTATGGAAGAAATACTTTTTCTACAGAAAATTGAAAGCTTAAAAATATTTAATATCAAATTTTTATGTAGTTTTATTTAATTATATAGTTTATTCAACTGTGTGTTTTGTTCCATTATTCCATTAGGGCAATTAAGACAGTCATAGAAACTGTTTGCAATGTTATTGAATGCCATTGACCCACAATTTTTTAAAATACAAAATGGATAAACATTGCAGGTGTATTGATGGTATGTGTCGTTCTGCGTTACATGAAATATCGTTGGACTAAAGAAGAGGAGGAAACAAGGCAGATGTATGATATGGTAGTAAAGATCATAGGTATGGTATTTGTAAAACATCTGTACTATTTTTAGAACAGTTATTGTATGGTAAACATCAATATGATATAAAATGATTGATTAGTAAAGTTGTTTGATTTATTTTCAGATGTTTTACGAAGTCATAATGAAGCTTGCCAGGAAAATAAAGATTTACAACCCTATATGCCTATTCCACATGTGCGAGACTCCTTAGTACAACCTCATGACAGGTGTGTTCAAACATGAGTTGAAGTGAGTCAGAATGTAGTCTTCTGTAGTGCTGAAAATTCTATTGAAACTTCTCAGTTAGATCAGTTGTACTGCACAGAATTTTAGAATACTTGGCATTTTCATTTCTTCCCAATTTTCTTCAGTTTCCTCCTGATTTTGAATGGCAAAATAGACAACTGGGATTCTAAATTAGTCTCATTCCTCTACTTCTTGATTTTTTGTTTGTGGGTCTCCATCTTATTTTCTTTAAATTCATCTCGATAAAGAAACACATTGGCCAGTGCTATTTCACTAAGGTTTTAAATGCTGTGTTGTTTAATGAAGCTTTTAAAATAAAAACTGTAGAATGACTTTTTAAAATTGAATGTGCCTTATCCTAAAACAGAATTTTTAGCACGTCAGTCGCCAATAGAGCTTGTAGATTTAAACGAATAAATCAGCACACTCATTCTTTACTCCTCTGGAAATTGAAATTTAGCTGAAGTATGGGTATCTAAATCTTTTAAATAAACCCTAGGACTAATAATAAGAACAGTCAGAATTAGCATTAATCATTACTTCATGTACTAAAATTTCAAAAAACCAGTAATCCAAGATGACAGTACATTTGTCATTTTATTCTCACTATAGGAAAAAAATGAAGAAAGTCTGGGATAGAGCCGTTGACTTCCTTGCTGCCAATGAGTCTAGAGTTCGCACAGAAACACGAAGAATAGGTGGTGCGGATTTTCTAGTTTGGAGGTGGATCCAGCCCTCTGCATCCTGTGATAAAATATTAGTTATACCTTCTAAAGTATGGCAAGGTCAAGGTATGTATTTTTAAGCCCGACCCAACTGATTTTCTTCTAATTTTTTAGAAAACAATATATGTTTGAGCAAAACAGTGCATTCGAATGTATGTGAAGGCAAAACTCCTTTAGAGTTCCCTCCTGTAGAAAGAATCAGTTTTAGCTTCTTTTGTATCCTTTTAAACTTTTTCCTTGCTAATACAAATGTAAATGGTTTGCCTTTACTATAATAAGGACAAATAGGGCCGGGGAGTTAGCTCAGTGGTTCCGGCGCCTGTCTTGCAAGCGCAAGC
>PVIR01006374.1:52804-66486 GCA_004026965.1 Petromus typicus
AAAAAAAAAAAAAGTAAGGACAAATATTCCTTTCATCTTGTCCTTTTTTTTAAACAAAGCAACTTAGGGTGTATTCTTTTCATGTAATTTCCCCATGCAAATAAGATAATAGTTTTTATATGTACATATAACATTGTACATATATAACATATGTATATGGAATCATAACTTTGAACCTCTAAGTTTTGCTTGACTGCTTTCTCACTTAAGACCTCCCCTCTTGCATGCCTCTTTGCCAAATCTCGTTTGTGGATATCTTTGTATAGTTTTCTTCACAACTACATAATTTCAAAACAGATATTTTTAACTGAGTTTTGAAGATTCACTGCCTTATGTATCCAAACCAGTACTACATAGAACAGAAGAAAGCAGTGTATAAGAGCATTGTGAATGGCAAATTATTTTCCACAAAAGCATGTTTATCAATGTTTGCCAAAAGAAGTAGTCATACTAAAGGTAAATAAATTGTTTTGAAATTGTAATTTACAAAATCCACTCCATTTTTTCTCTAATTAATTTCACTTTTAAAAAGCTTAAATAGTAAGCTTCTGTAATCATGGCATTAAAATGATCCTTTGGTGTTGCCAAAGACTATACTAAAAACAAACTTATTTCCTTGAAAATAGGCATGGAGAAGGGCCCTGTGAAATTGAAAACATCAGCCTTAATTTATGTGACCTCTTACCAGTGTTTCATAATTGATCTCTTTTTGAAACTTTGATGTTTGGACTTTAGGGATACATTTTCCTCTTACTTTTGATCTTGTTTCAGTGTTTTCTTTTAGATTTTCCTCTTTGACCTGTAGATCTTGGAGTTTCTTGAGGTCATATCATCCTACTTTCTCTCCTGAAGTTACTTCAAATCATGACTGACGTTAGCATATATGTTAACTCCCAACTTTATCCCTTTCATTAAGTCTGTTGTTAATAGTTTTCAGATTTTTTTATTCAATCAAGAACTGAACTTTTTCTAGAGTAGTGGCATCACAAATTCTGAAAACAAAAATGCCGAAACTCAGTATCATTTCTTCCCAGACTGAGCTCTACAATATTCCTAGTCCAGTTTATAGTATCATTCTTTAGTCTTTTCTACCATAAACTTGAGAATCATCTTTACCCTTTTATTCATCTTTGTGCAGTCTTTCAGTAGGTTATGTCAGATCTACTCCTTTATTTCCTAATTCCACCTATTTTCCATATGTACTTTAGGCATGTCTTATCCGCATCACTATTATCTCCGTTAGAGAACCATATTCTTCTTTTTTCTTTTTTCTTTTTTTAAAAGATTTTTGAGACAGGTTCTCGTTTTGTAGTTCAGGCTGGTCCTGAACTCAGCAGTCCTCTTGCCTCTGCCTCCTGAGTGCTGGGGTTACAGGCATGAGTCACCATACCTGGCATTGTTGTATGTGGTTACTGGGGATCAAACTTGGGACTTTGGCTGTTGCAAGGCAGGTACCAGAACCACTGAGGTAAATGCCCAGCCCGAGAACTGTAATCTTATAACGGATCTTCTGCCATTCACTTTTGCATCTCTAACTGACTCTTTACATAACAATCTGTTTTTTAAAATTACAACTTTAAAAGAGGTCTTGTATATTACTCCTCCACTTAAATGTGGCTATTTTTTTTTACAACAGTGGAAATGCTTTAATGTGATTTATGGAATACTGAATAATCTGAAATTTCCCTCTCTGGTTTATTTATTTTTTTATTCTTCCCACTTCAGCCACATTGGTTGACTTTTATTTACTTGAATATACCAGGGTCTTTCTCTTCAGGGGGGCTCTGTATAAAGTATCATCTGTGCCTGAAATGTCCTTTACAGTTTTTCATACTAATTTTTACTTACTTCTCAATTTTCAACATAAATTTCTCTTTGGGAAATCTTATATAGTACTATCAGACCAGGTGAAATTACTTTTGTAGCTTTCTGTACAGTTCTTTCTTAGGATTTTAGCACAATTATAGTGTCTTGGGTGATCCTGCTGATCACCTGTCTGTCCAACTAAACTGTAGGGTGTATGACAGAAATGAACTAATTAACTGTAATATCTCACATAGAGGTTTGGCTCATAATAAAGGTATGCAGGGTGTGCTAGCACATGCCTGTAATTCTTACCCTCTGGGAGGTAACGTAGGAGGATCAAATGTTCCAGCCCAGCCTGGGTGACTTAGTGAAACCTTGTCTCAAAATAAATGTTTCTTTTTCAGTGGAGGGAGGGCCTGGGAAATAGCTCAGTGCAAAGACCCTGGGTTCATTCCTTAATCCCCTCAAAGAAAGTATGCAGTAAATATTTTTTATATGAACTAAATGACTGATTCTCTTTTATCAAAGTAGAACAGTGGCAAATAGTAAAACTAATTTGTCTTTTGTAGCGTTTCATTTAGATAGAAGAAATTCTCCGCCAAATAGTTTGACACCATGTTTAAAGATTCGAAATATGTTTGATCCAGTTATGTAAGTATTATAGTGAAGCATGTATGTAATTTTTATTTGGACTATTTGGCTGAAAATGTATGATATTCTTACAGTACTATGTAACTGAAAATTGTATTCTTTTTAAATTTATTTCTTTAGTTAAATTTCAAGCAAAAGTTTGACAAAAGACACAGTTGTACAAAGATTTATAAAACTTGTAAATTGATGCTATTTAAGGACACAGTAATGATACACATTATTAAGGTATAATTCATTTTAAACACTGACATAGCATTTTTGTCTCAGTACATACTGTAAGTAAAAATATGTGCCTGAGACCAGAAATTCTATTTGACCTAGCTATTTCCCTCTGGGTATCTTAGATGTATTACAGCGATACATGCACATCCATGTTTATAGCACAAAAATTCATAATAGCCAAATCTTGAAAGCAGCCTAGATGTCCATCCACAGATAAATGGTTAAAGAAAATGTGCTATTTACACATAAAGGAGTACTACTCTGCCATAAAGATATACCTGAGTCATTTGTAGGTAAATTGAGATCACAGTGGTAAGTGAAATCAGATACACAAGCTTAAATATCATAGTTTCTCTTATACGAGAAACCCAAATTATAAATAAAGAGCAAGATAAAAGGTAGATAATAGGAAGTTGTGAAATAGATCTTTCTGAATTGGGGAGGGGATCCTAAAGATGAAGGGACAGGGTGGGAGGAGAGGAATAAGGTATGAAAAAGGAATTAAGATGTGTTATGTAAATGCTCCAACCTTATGTTCTACAGACAAGCATTGATAAAAAATAAATATATACATACGTATATACAACCAGCCAAGGCTCCTTAAAAAAACAGAATTCCACGGGCTGGGGATTTAGCTCAGTGGTTCCGGCACCTGCCTTGCAAGTGCAAGGGCCCAGGTTTGATCCTGGTAACCACATACGACAATACCATGGATTGAACAATGCAGGTGTGGAGACTCATGCCTATAATCCCAGCACTAGGGAGGCAGAGGCAGGAGGATTGCTGTGAGTTCAAGGCTGAGCTCAGGGCCAGCCTGAACTACAAAAGCGAGACACTGTCTCAAAAAAAAAAAAAAAAAATTTCCAGTTGCTAATTATAGAAAGATTTCCTACAAAAAGACCTTCCTCTAGAGGTACTGACTTGACTTGTTAATATTTGAAGACTATTTCTGAGTCGTCAAATTTAAATTTTAGTACTGAATTAC
The DNA here is from genome assembly GCA_004026965.1 of Petromus typicus. Lineage (NCBI taxonomy): Eukaryota > Metazoa > Chordata > Mammalia > Rodentia > Petromuridae > Petromus > Petromus typicus. The sequence goes on from PVIR01006374.1 coordinate 56,469, forward strand.
TGAAAAAACAGCTAGACAATGATACAATCCAAAGCTACAACCTTAGAATCAATATTTCACATTAAAAGAGTTTTTAGAATTAGCTTAGCTGTCCACAGACAGAGGAAGCCCTTTAAAAAATCCTGATAGGGGCCAGGGACTTGACTTAGTTGTGCTGCCACCTGCCTTGCAGGTGCAAGTTTGATCCCAGATCTGCTCCTGCCCCAAATCTTGATAGTAAAAATTTTGTTGCAGAACAGCCTTATTAGATCTTCCCCAAAAATTTCAGAAATTACTATGTGATGACAAATAACTGACGAAAAATTGGAAAGGCAGTGAAGCATAAATGGTGCACACACATTCACCTTGTTTTGCAGAGATAATACAGTGTCCTAATAGCTTCATAGAGACTGACTTCTTGCAGTACTTAGGGGAAAGTGCCACTATAGTATTTTATCACCAAACATGAAAATTTGGGATTTAAGGTCAAGTTGCATTTCCTTCTCCATACTCTGTTTCACAAGTAAGAAAAATATGTATTACAGTAGCATAAAATCTGAAAGTTCTCATTTACTGTAAAGTGACTTTACAAAATGCCTGTCCTATGTCACTTATTCCCATTATTTTGGAAAAGTGAAGTTTAAGATACAGTATTTATGAATGTTCAAGATTAAAATTTAGAAATAACATTAAAAATAAAATAAATACTCAACTTTTGAAACTGTAATGAGTTAACCCTAGTGTAGAAAGAAAAAGTATATGACTCACAAGTCTGTGGAATTTTAAAAATAGTGATGACTCAGCCCATTCAGTCTGTTGTGATACAAGACAGTGAAGACTTTTGAATGGAGATATAATTGTTGATTTTTTTTTTATTAATTTTTAGGGAAATAGGGGATCAGTGGCATTTGGCAATTCAAGAAGCAATTTTAGAAAAATGCAGTGATAATGATGGCATTGTTCACATTGCAGTAGACAAAAATTCACGAGAGGTAAAGTAATTTTTAGTACCGAATTCCATGTTTTGGATTTATTGCTATTAAATTAAGACTATTCCTTCCTTTTTTGTGTTACAGGGTTGTGTGTATGTTAAATGTCTGTCTCCAGAATATGCTGGAAAGGCTTTTAAGGCATTACATGGCTCTTGGTTTGATGGTAAGCTATTTGAGTATAACCTACATCTTAAAAAGATAATTATGATTTAGTGTTAAACTCTAGATTTTAAATTGAAGAATTTTAGATTAGCATTTTCAAATAATAATTTTAGAGTTTTTGTTTTGTGATTATGCTTACCACAGTTAATTTTCTACAAATTGATTAACATACTTTTACAGATTTAAAATACTATTTTTATCTTAAACAGGGAAGTTGGTTACAGTAAAATACTTACGACTAGATAGATATCACCATCGCTTTCCTCAAGCTCTTACTTGCAACACTCCTTTGAAGCCATCAAATAAGCATATGAACTCCATGTCTCATCTTCGCCTTCGGACTGGCCTAGCCAATTCTCAAGGAAGTTCCTGAAAAGACATTCTTCACTCCTAGGACAATAGGAAAACTCCTATTTGGCTTCCTGTCTTCCTTTCTAAATGCTTTTTTGTATGTAATATTTTTATTGCTGAGAATATAGCTCTGTTGGAAAAAGTTCCAGAAATCTTAAGGTTCCAAAGGGATTTAACAGTGAAGCAGCAATACTAAATAGGTAGAATACTTGTTTCATTCAATTTTTAAAGCTCAGTTAAGCCAATGCATTTGAAGTTTTGCATGAGGAACACTGACTTTATACACATTTTCAGATACTGTGGTTATATTTTTGCACCAAGAAGTGCTTGGATAACCACACAAAAGCATGGTGAAGAAACTTCTTGTATTTCCGTAATTTCTTGTGAGCTAATGTGAATTTTTATATACAGTCACCTGCATAGTTCCTTACAAGCAAATGTGGTAAACTTAATTGCCAATTTAACCTTAGGTTTCTATTGCTTGTAAGAGATTCGTTTGCTACAGCTGGAATATGGGAAAATTTATTTGGTTTTAATGGTTACATTTATATGTAAGTGGATGTACATGTACTTTTGTATATATGTATAAATGCTGGTTGTGGTGACAGTAGTCTTGTGAGGATGTCTGCATAAGCAGTAAAATAAGCTTTCCATTTTATTCATAATTTGTGTGTATATATGTATATGTGTGTAGGTGTGCATATACACATACACAGTGTGTGCATGTACACACATATACATATGTCTGTACTATTAGATAGATAGAACAGCTGAACATCTGGAAGTATTAGATAAAAGCTTAAAGTATCTTTTATAGATTTTTATATTAAAACATCTGAGTATGATTTTGTGTGAACATTCTGACACCAATTGTAGATTCAAATTTATGTGAGCAATAAAATAACAATTGGCAGATATTGGAAAATATTTTGTGAAAAGCTCTATTTATTAATACTAGGACTGTGACATAGTGCTGTTGGGATTAAGTCATTTTCCCAGTCTATTTATAGTTTAATGGAATATTAGCACCCCTGTTACATGTCAAGTTTAAAGCAGGGCACATTGTTGCAGCAAAATGTATTAGACAAATTATACTTGTAATTTTGGTCATGAAAGTTTGAAATATAGTAAATGTACGAATGACCGTTGGTTTGTGCCTCAGTATTTAATTTGTTTCAATAGTTACTTCATTACTGTTTATGATTTCAGATTAAAATAGTTGCGGAGCAAGGTTTACTTGTTATCTTAACAACTGGCTTTAAAAACAGTTAATATATCATTGTCAGTTCAAATGAGTTTATGAAGCAGCTGGAATTGTACCAATTTTGGTTTTGTTTAAAGCTCAGTTTCCTTTTTGTTTTTTTGTATATGTTGGGTTTGCAGCATGAACTTGCACAGATAATGCACGTTTTTCTGGTTAAATAAACATGATGCACACTATTCTCTAACAGAAAACCTTATTGTGCCTTACCTATGTGCTTTTGTGGGCACCATGTTTATGAAGAATAAAAAATGATTTGTTATCTGAAGAGAATAAATTTAAAATTTTCAGTTTATGTCTCATGCTAACGTGTGAAAATATAAATATATATAATATATAAAGTAACCAATCTTTCTGTATTTTATGTGCATCATAGTGATTTATCTGAGCTTAGTGATTCCCACCTTGTAACCTGTTGCAAGAGTGAATGTAAAAAATAGTTGTGACATTTTAACAGGTCGCCTTTTGATGCAGATGCATCTTTTTCTTGCTTCTGAAACATATTTCATGTAAACATTGTACATTTATTATTGTAATATATACTATTATGCAGCTTATTTTATCTGAAACTGTTAAGCCGACCAAGATTCCTCCCTGCAAGACAGATGGAAATGTGTATAATAATTAGATATTTGAGAAGTTCTGAAGTTTGATGTAATGTTACTTGTCCTGTTTAAAAAAGGAAAACATTCTAATTAAAAATTTATTAGGTTTTTTTTTTAATGTGTCTTTGCCTCTAAAATTTTTTTGGGTACTCTCATGTCTCTTTGTCTGTCATGTTAAATTAACTTCATTTGGAGGTTTATGAATACATGTGTGTGCTTATAAAGATGCATAACTAAAGCTAGATTTAAACCTTTCATTCTTTAATATCTTAGGTCTTTCTTGGGGCCGGGAAGTTAGCTCAGTGGTTCCGGCGCCTGTCTTGCCAGTGCAGGGACCCGGGTTTAATCCCTGGTAACCACATACCATACTGGGTGTGAAGACTCACACCCAGCAGCAGCCAGTACCACATACCACAGTGCCGGGTGTGGTGGCTCATGCCTGTAATCCCAGCACTCCAGAGGCAGAGGCAGGAGGATTGCTGTGATGTGAGTTTGAGGCTGAGCTCAGGACCAGCCTGACCCACAAAAGAGAGACCCTGTCTCAAAAAACCTAAAAAACAAAAACAAAAACAAAAAAAGAATATCTTAGGTCTTTCTTATACATATGTCTTTATTCAGGTTTAAGGTCTGTTGATCAAATTGCAACGTGAGTATAAATCAGTTGTAGCTCCATTACTAAGCACTATTTGAGTTCAACTAGACTCTTTTCCATAGACTTTCCTTAAAAAGAAGCAATTCTTTTACACATTCTGGCTCAAACTCATTATCTTTTCATAAACCAATAACCAAATATTTCTTTAGTTTCAGTTTAGATTTTTGATGTTTTAATAAAATAAAAAGACAAGATTCATTAATGTAGACTTCGTTGCTAACAAATATTGGCAATATGTTAGGGATTCAAAGCTGAAAAACAACGTGAAAGTTGGAATTCTAGGAGAGAAGATACCTTAATACAGAAGATAGAACAGACAGCTAACAGCTGAACTGTATTTTAATTCACTTTTATATTGATTAAATACCTCAAAGCACAGTAATAAAAGTCTTGAGATCTCAGAAAAGCTTCAGTTCTTAAAACAAGATGATAAGGTTAATGTATGAATACTGTGTCATAAAATCTGTATTCTTGGTCGGTGATATGTACATTCCTGAATAGCTTTGTAGATATTGAAGTCTTATTGTAGTCTTTTATTTTTCTTGTATTGTATTCAGTTTGAATGACACGTTATGATTTCTGAGTGAACAGTGTTTGGATGTGAAATGAGCTTCTTTAGTAAGATCAACCTTACAGTTCTTGTGCCCTGCTCTTAGTGATAAATTATTGTAGATATACCTATCTCCGCAAGTCATTTCTTTCAGATGGTTCTAACTCATTTCTTTTAGCTTTAAGGTCTGTTGATCAAATTGGAGCATTTCTTTCTAAGTAATTTCTTTAAGATGATGCTTATCGAAGTAGAATTTTGATTATTTGGGAAGAATGTTCAGGAGTAGGTGGTTAAGAATTGAGAGTACGAACTGGAAGTTGTTTCAACGGACTGAATGTCTAGGATGCTGACTCTTTTGGCCTTTAAGCCACACTGAAGAAACATTATGGCTATAAAAGATTTCTATGCTTGAGAACCTCTACTAGAAACACCAGAATAGACTTATGCCGGTTCTTAGAGTTTAAAACCATAGCAATATATTTTTAGATTTACTTTTTCTTCCCTGGATAGACTAATTAGAGATCTGTACACAGTTTTGAAATTGGAAAGGAGCCAATCTAAGACACATGCATGGAGGCCGACTAGAGACAACCGACTGCGTTTATACACAGCATTTGCTTCTGAATCAAGGCAGGAACTAGAAGTGGACGGGAAAGATAGGCAGTGATTATATCATGAAATCTTGTTAGGTTATACTAAGAAGGTTAGATATTTGTGTTAAAGAGAGTTTAGGTAAGAAAGTAATGCTGAAGATTTGATGTGAAGAAAAGAATGGATTTGAACAATAAGAACTTTAAGAATAAGATAACGAGAGATTTACCAATTAATTGAATATTAAGAGTTTCTAGTGTAAAAAGTGTCAGTTCCCAGCATTTGGATAATAGAAATGTAACCTTAAATAAGAAAAATGTTAAACTGAGTTTTGGGATATTTTCAGTTTGAAATGCCTCCAGAACATTGAAGTTACAGGTGTCTTGATTTACCTTACATCTTATTTTTCTACAAACCAGAAAATGTTTTAATCAATAGAAATTATAGATAATGTCACAAAACTATATAAATTAACCGTTCTGTTATTTTGGGGTGTAGAGATTCTCAAAGATAGTCCCTCCTGCCCTTCCTCCTAACAAAGTCCTATCATAGAAATTAGAAATATTTGATTTGTATTTAGATTTCATAAAATCTGTAGTTCTAGCATGCTCCAGGTAATTTTTTAAATAATTCAAATTCAATAAAATGAAATCTTAAGTTGTAAATACTAATCAGGATGTGATTACTCAGCCTTCAGCTTTTCATATATGATCTACTTCTTTTTATCCAAATCTCTTCATTACAACACTTTTCTTTTTACTTTACCTATTTTGAAAAAATGTACTTCATTACTTTCTGGAAGTATCTTGGTTGTGTTTATTACCTGTATGCTTTGCTACATTATATATAAGGGTCTTGTTTATGTTTTGTGTTGATTAATTGATACCTGGGGTCCAGCATACTGCTTGGCTTAAATGTGCTCACTGTATTTATTAAATCCATAAAAAATTTTGTAGTTATTGATTGCATATGTGTGTGTATGTGTAGGGGAAGGTGGTACTGGGGTTAAACTCAGGGCTGTCACAGTGAACCTTTTTTAAATTTTTATTTATTTATTAATGAGACAGGGTCTTGCTTTTATAGTTCAGGCATGAGCCACCACTCCTGGCACTGTAGTATGTGGTTCTGATTGCTTATGGGGTGAGTCTCCATGCCCAGCATTGTTGTTTGGGAGTGAAACCTGGCCCCTTGCACTTGCAAGGCAGGCACCAGAACCAGTAAGCTAAATTCCCAGTGCAAATTTTTTTTTATTTTTTATTTTTTAGTTTTTGTGGCAGTAGCTTACTGAGTTGTGCTGGCTGGGCTCAAGCTCATGTTTTTCCTGAATTAACCTCAAAACGCTGGAATTACAGGTGTGATTTCTGAGGATCTGATTTATCTTTACTGGTTTAGCTCCATCACAGTTTTTGATATACTTCATTTGCATCCAATTCAGAATACTTTCTAATTTTCCTTTTGATTTCTTCCTTGTCCTGTGGGTTATTAGAAGTATGTTAATTTCTGAAACTTGGAAAATTTTTAAGTAACCTTTGCCCTTGGCTTCTGATTTTATGCCATTAGACTCTGGTGCATGATTTGCATTTTTAAAAATTTATGATGTACAACATGATCTTGATAAGCATTTTATATGTACTTAAAGGGTTTTCTGCTGTTAATAGGCAGACTTGTAAATGTAAATTAGATAAAATTGGTTGATATAATTTTTTGAATCTGTAGACTTTGTACTTAAAAGAAACTGTTGAAATCAGACTAGTTGGAGGTTTGTTTCTTGCATTCAGGATTACAGTGTGATTTTTTTGTAGGCATATTCAGGTAAATTTTAAAAATCAACTGAAATCTAAATCTTTGCATTTTAATTGAGGCAAATATACCATTTTTAAAAATACAGTTATTTGATTAGGTTGATGTCTAGCCTCTACCTTCAGTTTAGTGTATCTGTTCTTTGTCCCCCTCTTTTTTTCAACTTCTTTGTGGGTTAATGGAGTATTTCCATTTTATTTGCTTTGTGGCTCTTTATTTTTGTGGTATAATTAGTTTATAGTATGCATCTTGAACTCACCACAGTCCATCTTCAACTTACACAATTCCTTAAGGTCATAAACATAAGGTCCTACCCAGTATCAATGTTTCACCCTAATAGCTGCTTCCAAGATTTAACTATTATAAACCATACTGCTGTAAGCATGGTGAGGTATACATACATCACTGTGGTGTGGTATCTTTTACTCTTTTGGGAAGATACCTGGAAGGAATAGCTAGGCCAAGTAGAACTTCCATAGTTGGTTTTTCACAGAATCTCTGTACTGATTTCCATAGTGGTTATAAGAATTTACACTCTTAACAACGAAGAAAGGATCCTCTCTCACCACACACTTACCAGTATTTGTTGGTGAGTTCTTGATAGTCATTGTTTCTGGAGTGAGATGGAATCTCAGTGTAGTTTAAGTTTGCATTTCTCAACTAGTAATGTTGAACATTGTTTCATATTTTTATTTGCCTTTCATTTGAGAAGTGTTCATTTCAGATGCCCATTTTTAAAATTGAGTCTTTAAATTCGGGGCTTCTATTTTTTTTCCAATTCTTTGTTTTTATTTTATTTTTTTGAGACAGCGTCTTGCTTTATAGTTTATACTACCCCTGAACTCACTATGTAGCCCAGGATAGCCTTGAACTTTCAGCAATGTTCCTGTCTCTGCCTCCTGAGCTGTTTGTTGTATGGGGTATTAGGGATCAAACCTTGGACCTTGGCAGAAGCCGGTACCACTGAACTAAATCTCCAGCCCTACATATATTTTCTTGATAGTAGTCTTTCTTTTGATTGTCTCTCCACTCTGTTGGTAGTTTTCTGTGCTGTGCAGAAGCTTTTCATCCTATTTGTTGATTCTTGGTATTATTTCTTGTGCAAACAGGGTTCTGTTGATGTTGACTTTATATTCTGCTGTACTATTGAATTTTAATCTCAAAGTCTTTTGTAAGTTTTTGGAGTCTTCCATGTAGAGAATCTTGTCATCCTCAAATAATAATAACTTAGCTCATTGCTCTCCTATCCATATCTCTTATTTATTTCTTTTGTCTAATCACTCTGGCTAGTGTTCCTCATCCTTAGATTTTTTTTTTTTTTTTTTTTGAGACAGGGTCTCGCTTTGTAGTTCAGGCTGGCCCTGAGCTCAGCCTCCAACTCACATCACAGCAATCCTCCTGCCTCTGCCTCCTGAGTGCTGGGATTACAGGCGTGAGCCACCATGCCCGACACTGTGGTATGTGGTGCTGATTGCTGCTGGGCGTGAGTCTCCACACCCAGTGTTGTATGTGGTTACTGGGGATCAAACCAGGGTCTTTGTGCTTGCCAGACAGGCTCTGGAACCACTGAGCTAAATCCCTGGCCCTCATCCTTGGATTTTTAATTTGTAAGTTCCTTTTTGAATTAAATGTGTTTGTTGTATATTGCATATCCTTCGGTTTTCTTTCTCAGTTCATTCTCCCAGTCTGTGTGCTTTGATGGGAAATTGAGACCATTCACATTGAGAGTCACTACTGAAAGCTGTTGACTTATTCCTGTCATTGAATTATTTTTCTAGTGCTGATTTCTCCCCCCTCAATTTGGTTAGCCGCACATCCCACTAGGTCCCCCCTCTCTCTCACTCTTCCTCTTTCTATACCTCCTCTTCCCTCTCTTCCTCCCTCTTTCTCCCTCTGTCTCCCTGTTTGTTTGACTTACTGATATTGGTGGCTTCATTCTCTTTTTCTAGGGTATCCCTGAGAATTTTTTGTAACACCGGTTTGGTCATGAATTTCTTAAAGTGTCATGAATTTGTTGTCATGGAAATACCTTGTTTCTCCTTTGATTTTAAGGGAAAGATTTGTAGGATACACAGTTGAGGTTGAAAATTATCTTTTTTAAAAAATTCAAATCTTTATTGGTACATTAGGAATACACATCATCATTGCATTCAACATTGAGAATTTGTACCAGAATATGACATGACTTGATTCTCCCTTTTCCCCCTTCTTCCCCGCTCTGCAAACCCTCTCCCCCAATATACATAAGCTTTGTTTTCCTATTTTAATTACTATCACATTCTTTTTCCCTCATTATTTACCCCTACACCTTCTTTCCTTTTAAATATGTTCTATTTTATAACATCAAATAATATACCAGAACTCATTTATGTCATTTTCTCATGCCAGAGAAAAGATACGATGTTTACACATCTGTAACCTATTTATTTCACTTATGAAGATGTCCTCAAGGTACATCCATTTGAGTATGAATGACTCAATCTTATTTTTAATGGCAGAATAATACTCCATTCTATAAAAGAACCACATCTTTATCCAGTCTCCATTTGATGGACATTTTGGTTGTTTCCAAGATTTAGCCATCACAAACTGAGCTGCTGTAGACATGGCTGCACATATCTCACTATGATATGAATCTTTTAATTCTTTTGTGTATATACCTAGCAGAGCGATGGCCAGGTCATTGGGACTTCCAATCCTAGCTTTTTGAGGAATTTCCACAGAGGTTGTATGAGTCTGCATGCCCACCAGCAGTGAAGAAGTGTTCCTTTTTCTCCACAGCCTCGCCAACATTTGTTGTTTGCTAATTCTGAAAGACCAGCCATTCTTTGTGGAGAGAGATGAAATCTCAGTGTTGTTTTCATCTGCAACTCTTGAATAACCAATGATGTTGAGCATTTCTTCACATACTTCTTAGCTGCTCTTACTTCTGTGAAAAGTATCTGTTCTTTTCAGATGCCCATTTTTTAATTGGATCTTCAAATTTGGGTGGGCTGATTTTTTTTAAGCTCTTTATATATTCTAGATAGTAGCCCTTTGAGAAATAGCTGGTAAAGATTCTTTCCCATATTGTTG
>PVIR01006375.1:0-66346 GCA_004026965.1 Petromus typicus
GTGGGCACCTCCTCAGGGGCGAGTCTAGGCAGGAGGGCCGGAGCGTGGGCCTGCTGGTGAGGCTGACGCAACCCAGCCCCTTCCTGAGGGAACCCACGCCCAGGACCCCCGCCACAGCCCACTCTCGGGCTCCCAGGAAATGACACCACCTGAAGGGCTCAGCGAGGGGGTGAGTCCAACCACGTGATTCTCCTGCCGCAAGCACGAGCAACGGGACACAGTGTGTGTGTTTATTAAAACCAAACACACACATTACTATACGAGGTCAGAAACAAGCCCGGCAGCGCAAGATTCCAACACACCCTCAGGTCCAGTCTCTCTGTAAAGCTCAGGACAATGTCTTCTGCCTGTGGTAAGTTCCGGGCTGAGGCTTTGGCATCAGCCCATCAAGAGAAGGGTTATAAAAAGACAAATGGGAACATACTCCGTCACAGGGGCAGGGATTGTGCTATGGCCGCACAGACCTTGGACACGGAAGACTTGAGTTTGCCGACATAATCCCACACGTCTCCGCAGTGTTCCTCTGCCTGACAGGACTGTGGCGCAAGGGCTTGCCGAGCCACCGGGAGCTCACCTGTTAGCAGCAGATGGCGCCCAAGGGCAGGCATGTGCGTGGGTACCTGGGGCTACCAGCCCCACCAGAGGCTTAGGGCAGAAGCCAGTGGCCAACGGCTTGGCTCTGGGTGCATCTGACACCAAACGGCAGTTGCTCAGCCCTCCTGTAGCTCTCCAGCTCTGGCTCTCACAGGTGTCACCTTCAGTGACTCGGCACGCCTGCGGCAGCCTGCTTTCCTACTGGGACAGTTCATGGACTCGCAGACAGAGCGTGCGTGGCCCTGGCTGACTCCAGGTCAAGTGCGAGGGCCCCATTCACACAGAGCTGGGCATTGGCCCGGCAGGAAGAGGGGCCCAGGGACCCTGACCCACACCCAGGCAAACTTGGGGTTGAGGTCAAGTGAGGACCTGAGACAAGAGCTCTCTGTAGATATTTATTCTGCGTCAAGTAACAAAACCTATGAAGTCCTGGGTTTTAATGTACAGTGATATAACATTTTGCAATACAAAATAACAATTTACAGAATTCCTATCAAGTTAACCTAAAGAAACACACTTGATTTTTACATTTGTGTATTTAAATTAGAAAAATTTGCTTTATAATGTTAAAAAAAACCCCTTCCCCATCATGTTAGATGCTGGAACGTGACTCCGACTTTAATGTAATTTAATGCTTGGCTTCTAATACCAAACACCCCAAATTTCTAAATTTTCAAGGTTTTCTCAACTTAAAAAAACTGTGCTATAAAGTGAAAAATCTGTAGTGATGAATAATACAATGGAATAAAAGACTCCAAAGAACAAATGAAACTCTCTAATTTTATATCTGCAAAGTTTATGAAAATATAAAAAGAATTATCAAAGCGTATTTGTACAATCAAATAACTTAACCAGGCTTTCTCTACTCCGTATCAGAAGTACCCGAACACACATGACAAGGAGCAGAGCACTCATTTCAATGAGAACCTATTTTGTCATTTTGGAATAATAAACCACTCTTGTCCTGCTCAGATTTTGTACAGATATGACTCCACTCCAACGGCAAACTCAAGCCAACCCCTCCAGTGGGGCAGCTGAGTGAGTGCGCGTTCCTGGTGTCAGGAGAGCTGATCTCAGGCAGAATTTGACGTCATGTTCCTGATTGTGTCCACTGAAGAGACCCTTCCTACCTTCTTTACACTTCATTATGTTCTCTTCAAGCTGGTAAAATTGAAATACGGTTCAATAAATTATTACTTCAAATGCAACAATATCTACTAAGATAGATGTCGCTTTGAATTGTTTTTGAAAAAATTCAAAAGAAAAGCATTTTTGTTTCTGGATTGAAATATGTAATTTAAACTTCATGAGGAAGCAAAGATGAACTTTTATATAACTTTTCGGTTTCTCAACACTGCAGGGGAGCTACGACTTCCTCCCACAGCTGCAGCAGGCACCGGAGCTCACCCATCTGATGGCACTGGCCTCCCTGGGAAAGGGCTTCAGAGACACGGAGACAGATGAGATGCTAGGAAAGGTATGGCTCTAAGTCCACTGAAATTCCCTTAAAACTTACAACAGTCAGGTTATTGGAAAAGATAACTATAATCTGAAAAAGCAATATGCTTTTGTAGATATTTTCCCATTTCTGTAATTTTAAATGGAAATATAAAGTTGGAAGTTATTTTTTAAAAAAGCATCAGATAAATTTGTGAAATTCTGTAAGAAACTAATATATACAAAATTACAGTAATTTTAAGTCCAGAACATTCTTTCTGGCATCTAAGTTCACCAGGGCTATTTCAAGCACTCTCTGACAATGTTTTAAGAACTTCGGTTTTTAAAAGGATCTCTCCTAGGCGGAGGGTATCCGAGACTGGCCAACACGAAGCTTTTCCTCACAAGCCTGACAACAAACCCTGGCGCGGCGGCACTAGGCCTGAGCAGAAGTGCTGGCCGCATCAGAGGCCTTTGTGGCCTCCAGCTTCGAGTCCCGGGTGCTCTCTTTGCTCTTGCTGCGGTCCTTGCGGTCCCGGCCTCGCTCTCTGTCCCGAGCCCTGTCGCGCTCACGGTCGCGGTCGCGGCTCCGGGACCTGTCCCGGTCTCGCCTCCTGTCCCGGTCTCGGTTTCTGCCTCTCTCGCGGCTCCGGTCCCACTCCTTGGCCCGGTCTGCCTGCCGCTCTCTGTCCCTGCTTGGGTCCCTCTCCCGGGGGCAGTCCTTCTCTCTGCGTCTGTCCCACTCTCGGCTCCTCTCCCAGTCTCTTTCTCGACTCCAGTTCCGGCCACGCTCTCGGTCTCTCCTCCTGTCCTCAAATCCCCGGCTTTGCCGACTCTCTGGCCCTTGGGTTTCTGGCTCCTCCAGTGACTTTTCTTTGGGCCCAACTTCAAACCGTTCTCTCTGCCTCCCTTCAAAAGTCTGATTCCTGTACTCGTGGCTTTTGCCTTCTCGGAAGTCGGCTGCCACAGCCCACTGCCCGTCAGCCTCAGGGCCCTGTCCAGATGTAGTGCCAGAGGACAGGGCTGTGGCAGGACCAGCTTCATCCCACCGGTCCTTCCTGTGCTGTGGGGGGTGGCTTGGAAGGTCCAGGAGGGGTCTGGGGGATGGCTTCATTGCTTGTGGTGACGGGCCCGGAAAGTGAAATCGGGGAGCTGTCTGCTCATTTTTTTCAGAAAAGGGTGCGGAAACCCTCGGCCCCCCAAATGGCATGGGTGCTGGCGTCCTCTGACCTGCAAACCTAGGTGGTGAGTTTACTCGCTGCTCTTCAAACTGCTGAGGTTGAAGGCCCCGGGGGCCCGGCATGAAACCTGGGGCTTGGCCTCTGGGTCCTTCAAACTGATTGGGGTGGGGCCCCCGGGGACTTTCGAACTGACTAGGATGGGGCCCTCGAGGGCCCACAAAGTGGCCAGGAGGTGGTCCCCTCTGGCCGCCAAACTGGGTAGGTGGGGGTCCTCCTCGGGAACCTTTTAGCTGAGTTAGGAGAGGCCGTCTCTGGCCTCCAAACTGGAAAGGTGCAGTGCCCCGGTTCCCCATGAACGGAGCCTGTTCCGGTCCCTCACACTGGCCAGAGGCTCCTGGCATCTCACTGTACAGGGAGTCCTGGAATTCCCGTTTCTCCCCATGGGGGTCTCTGTGCTCTTCAAACTGGGCTGGCGCTCCTCCTCTGGGCCCAAGGTAAGAGGGTGAGGGGCCTCTACTCTCTCCATAAGGTGGCCCATGTTGCCCCAGGAATAAGGCAGGGATGGGGGCCTTCTGGGCCCCGAATCGGGCAGGTGGAGGTACTCTTGGCCCATCACTGTTAGGCACCACATTATCTTCTGGAAAAGGAGGGACTGGTCCCCTGGGTCCTGGGAAATTTGAGCCGTGAAGCCCAGACATCCCAAAAGGGCGAGGCACGGACTCACGCTGGCCTGGAAACTGGGGCTGAAGGGCTCCCTTCTGCCCAGCCTGGGAGTACGGTCCGGGGCCTTCACCAGGCCTGGGCAGTGGCTCTCTGTCACCCTCTGCATCAGCACTTGCGCTGTCACTCTTTCCAGCAACCTGAGTGTTTCTTGCATCCTCATAGAGAGACGGGCAAAGTGACTTTTCCTGAGAAGTAAATACCAGACCTGAGAATGGCTCTCTTCCTCCAGCAGGATTAAAATTCTGTGCATCATTCTGAAGAGCGAAGCCGGGCTGGAAGGCAGTGCTTGGAGGTGTAGGCAGCAGCACTCTCCGGGCAGGTCTGGCCGCGCCATCTCCAGCTGCTGGGGGAGGGATGCTCTCCACAGGCTGAGGCACAGCGCTTCCGGGGTGCTCACATCCCTGACCATCCTGCTTAGAAATCAGTGCAGTCTTCTCAGCTGCACCCCAAGGAGCTGTTACCAACTGCTTTGATTCCTGGGCTGCGGTAGGCACCTGGCCTGCGGTGGCCCCGCCAGGAGCCTCCCTGGTAGGCGGGGCGCCCTGTACTCCTGTACCACTCCCCACTGGAGGCCTAGGGAGCGGCTCATTCTCGCTGCTCTCTGCTAGGCGTCTGGCCTGCCTAGGGTCTCTATTCTGCCTTGAGTCTGAGCTTTGGTTTGTGCCTGGAACCCCCTGATTCTGGTCTGGGGGCTGCTGCTCCTGGGAGAACAGCTCTGCCTTAGCCAGTGATGACTTTGGAGGGGGAGACATCAATGCATCTGACACAGAGAAGTGCGCCATGGAGACCCCCACAGCAGCTCTCTGCTGCCTGAGAGCTTCTTCTTGTTCTTCTAGCTGCCGCTTCTGCTCCTCAATCTGTTTGTTTAGCTCCTCCAACATTTTCTGTTGTTCAACCAAGGAAGGAGTGGGCACATCAGTGGTATACTCGGTAGGCCTCTCCGTGGAGCTGCTCCTCATGTCCGCACACATCCTGTTGGGCAGGTCATCGATGGTCACTTTGGCTTCCTCTAAAATCGTCTCGTCTTCAGGGTCATAGGCCACCTCTTCCCTTTCGACTGTGTCTGCAGCCTTTTCCACATCATGACATCGTGTCTCAGGAAGTGGAACATCAAAGCCTCGCTCTGGGTCATACTCCTCTTCAGGGTCATAGGGTCGGTCGTCTTCCTCTTCCTCCAGAGCCTTATCTTTTGAAAACTGACCGAACTGCTGAACAATGGGATCTAATAAAGGTGCAGCTGATACTCCTTCCTCACCCTGTTTACGATCCTGCTGTGGAGCCATAGTTGGTCCAGCAGAGTCTTTGGCGTGGGGCTCAAATGTCTTCTTCTTTCCAAAGAGTGTCTGCAGAATATGCTCCAGCGGGGTGGCTGTCTTTGAAGCTGATGAAGTGACAGGTGAAGCCGAAGCTGCTGTGGTAACTGCTGTTGACGCAGGTGCAGCCACACTACTGGTAGTCACGGGTGTGAACGATGACAGTGTCTTCAACATCGGAGGCTCAGGGAGAGGGGGCGGGGGTGGAGGGGACCCAGGGGGTGTGGTGCCCACAGCTATGTCTGCAGAGTACAGCTGGTACTTGGGGGGCTTCCTCTCGGACTGTGAGGCTGCCGTGACTTTGGGATAGACTGGAACATCCATTTCTTCTTGCTGAAGTCGGGCCCGCTTCTCCTCTGCCTTGTCCACCTCTCCAACATTTGAAGGACGTTTTATTTTTTGACAGATGACCAACCCAAGGATTATATTTGGACGTGGTGACTCAAGACCTAAAAAACAAAATATTTGTGAAATTTTAGAATTTAAATTCAGTTTTCATCCTTCACACATAAATTTTATTAAGGGCTCTCATGGGGAAATGTGGATGAAATAAAGATTCTGAGGCAAAACAAAATCAAGTCTGAGAAGACCAGGTGATTCCAGTTCGCGAACCTACCAGCACACCTTTCTGGTCCTGAGAGTGGGTGAGATGTATCTCTCATCACAAACTACAAAGGACATAAATTCTGAGGAAATGCATCCCATCATCAGATTATGTCTTATGTTTTTAATGTACAGTGCTAACGCTGCAGTTCAGAGGACATGGAAGCCCATGTGCAGCATCTGTTATTGTTTGCAGAGATCCTCAGGATGGATGGACTAGGAGTTTTAATTTTTATTTCTCACAGTACTGAGTACTGCAGAACTTCCCCTGTACAAGACAAGCACTGTTCCACTCAGTTACGTCCCCAGCCCTGTACTGGGATATTTTGAACAAAATCTGAGCTGGGCTCTTTCATTTGCCCCTTGGCAGGTATCAGGAGGTAAACAACCATTTCTGTCTTTAGTTCATTACTCACAACACACAAGTAAAGCTAAATATACCACAAGGTAAATGCCATTCAGAAAAAAAATGTCAGAATTATGAGAAAAATGGACCTGTCTGAAATGGCTAATTTAGGTGAACAAGAAAACTCAGTGAGCATTAACTTACAAAGAACCACCTGATGCTCAAGTCTACCTAAATACAGAGAACTGTGCTTAACTGAAACATGACTAGGTGGCAAAGAGCACATCACAAGGGAGATTCAGGACATAACGTATCAAAGGTAATTAGTATTAAAGATAATTGGTGCTTGATATAGGGCTACTGTAAACATTCTAGGTTGTATTTCTCTTGCAATAATGATCCCTCAACCCCTGTACTCATAAATTAACCAGTACCAAAAGAGGAATGAAATATCCAACTCACAAAACAGGTAACATAGGGGACAGTGACAAAGAAGGAACAGCACATGTATTTCAATAGTGCAAGCCCTAAAATTCAATCATCAGGTAACGACACTGCCATGGTAGACAAAGGTGTTTTTTTTCTTACGATTAAAACCATTATTAAAGGACGAACATGGTCGCACATGCCTATAATCCCAGCATTCAGGAGGCTGAGACAGGCCAGCCTAGACTATAAAGCGAGATCCTGTTTTTTAAAAAGAACCCAAAGAAAACTAACACTGAAGATTTTCTTCCTGTTGTGATTTTAAAATGGCCATTTGTCATTTCAAGCAGCTGTCTCTGGATGCTGTTTTGCAGTCGTTAACTGTGTGTTCAATCTACTGAGTCCCAGGAGACACTTACGAGGGACAGCCTTGCGCACACGGCAGGGTTCGTCTTCCCCCACCCTCCACTGGAAGACCAGGCCCACCACACGGCCCTGCCACCCAGCGGCCCTGCCACCCAGCCGTGCACACAGCCACTGCTCTCTCTCTGTCAGGGGCTCCCAGGGGCCTGTTCCTTCCTGGCCTGGGGTGCAAGGGCTGAGATGAGGCCTTCATACTCATGCAAGTGAGGACCTTCCAGGGTCTTTCACTGAGAGGTGGCATAGAGCGGCAGAGGAAAAGCTGGGCAGAGGTGCCAGAGAAACTCACAACGACCGGCACACCACACTAAACATGGATCACATTCTTATTTTTCCATACAGCCAAATGTGAAATGCAGTCTATCAAGTTTGCTTTCTAATAACCACGAATAAAGGGCATTTTAACTTAACACACTATTTTTACTAATAGCTACTTCCTATTTTGTTCAACTTTATAGTTACAAGGTATGTTCAGTTGTTAAACTGGCTATTACGGTCCTTCTGAAACAAAGGTCTAAATCAACCACAGGCCTTGCAGAGGAGGCTGGAGGGCTGTTGCTGAGCAATCAAAATTTAGGGCCTAAAGCGAAGATTCTGTATGAGGCCAGCCCCTCTCAAATCTGACACCAGGAATGGAAGACAAATAGGCTCTGCAGTCTGAGGAGAGGAGCAACAGACAGCAAGAGGTGGGAGATCTGGCTGAGGGAACCCTGGGACAGGGTGTCAAACATTTGCTCCCAGTTGACACAGTGCTCCATCACTCCTTGTAAAGTTCCACTCAGAGGGTGTATTAAGGCTCCTGGTACAACTCAAGGCTCTGCCCTAGTTGCACGTTCCCCTGTAACCAATGTTCAGAGTGGCCAATGTGTTTCCTGGATGAAATACTGAGTCCTAGGCTAGCAAAGTTCACTGAAGTCATGGTCCCACAGTAAGGCCACAGTTACATTACTCACATCAGTACTGGCCAATGTAGATGTCTCAAAGTTGCTACCAACCAGCAGCTGATCTTCTGAAATGTGACCTCTTTGGGGTGGAGGAGGGCGGTCTGAGGATCAAACTCAGGACCTTGTGCTTGTCAGGCAGGTGCAGCACCACTGATCTACCTACATCTCTGGCCCTGCTGTCATCCCTTGACTGTCCTATCTGCACAGGGTGTGGGCTAACCCTGCTCCAGACGGGCCAGTGTGCCTTGAATTTGCCACTAACCTTCAAGATTCTGAATTCAAGTAAGTTGTCCCAGGACGGACACCTCCATTTTGAAGGGCGCCCTCACCACTTGACTCGGGTACTAATACTACTGTGGGCTGCAGGGATATCTAAAATGAGGCAAGCAGCCTAGGAGCAACTTCTGTTTAAGAAATCATACAACTCACTTGTTGATAATCTCGGAAACACCTTCAGGGAGGGAAGAAGGAAGTATATAACTCAAATACAAAGAAAAGTGTTAGGCAGGAAAATGTCAAATCAGGTCTGGCTATCTGAGTCCTCCCAGCTGTGCCCTGCTCCTGCGGGAGGACCAGTGGAAGCCCGTTTCTCAGGGCTCACTTCACAGGCTTGCCTCACTGGGACAGCTGCCACACGAAGAGTGCTAAGCCCTAAAGCACGCAGTGTGTCCTGAGAAACAGCGACCTCACTGGCTGCAGCAGACTGAGCGTGGGATACAGGTGTAAAGGGCCAACACTGGCCACAAGCACGCTTACCAACTCACCTTCCTGTTGAGGGCTGTTGTGAGGTTTGCAAGTTAACACATGGGTAAAAAGAAGCAACCAGGTGCTGAGCTACTGAAGTAGCAGCTGCAGTCATGTACCCTCCTCCATTCTGACAAGGGATAAGGGTACAGATCAGCAGGGACCACTGTTTTCCTTTAGAGTGTAGCATGTGTAGTGTAGCATATGTATGCAAATGAGCCCATTAAGCTCCACATGTGTCACTGTTTGAGTTCACAGGGTGTCAGGGTCTAGTCCCAGACACAGAGGTCTTAGAAAAGACATAGGAATCAGAGAAACCAGGGACAAGTGGTGTAATGGAAAGGTGTGTGCCCATTAATCTCTTGGGACAGGACCCAAACGAGGACCTATATCCATATTGGTCAGCAATAAACTGTGAGGGCATGATGTCGCCAAAAAAGGTCTTGTTTCTCCAGACACTGGGCAGTGGCACTGTGAACCACCCCCCAAGCATCACACAGGAATACTCATTAAGATGGTAACTCTATTAAGGTCTGAATCTGCCAAAAGAAAACATTTGTACTGGATGCAAGTTAATAAACAATAAATATGATCTGGACAGAGATTTAACAAACACAGAAGGGGGGTATTATACTTTCCCCAATGTACCAGGCACATCTGCCTACCCCAGAACCTCCCCTCTTTGCTACTCTGAGTACCCAAGGCTCATAGGAAGCCACTGGCCCAGTGTGTGTTTCAGGTAGGAGGGGGGCACCATCCTTCTTCCAGGTGCCCAGTGCAAGAGATGCCTGCAGCAGACCAGCCCACACCTCTACACTACCAGAAGCAGGTCCTCCTAGCTAATACAAAGCTAAGGCAGGCCTCCCACAGCCAGGAGTATAAAGTGGTGTAAGTCAAACAAACAGTGATCAGTTTCCATGTAACATTTTTATTGATTCAGAGTAAGCAATTATTAGTACATTTAATTCAATACTATATTCTGACTTTGATTACAATTTTCTGGGCAAAACTACTGACACAAACACATTTAAAATGAAGACATGCTTACCTGTCAATATGTGAAGGCACAGTACTTTCCAGCTCATTAAGAAGCAGTTGAAAGTAAACACAAAAAGGCACTGTAGACTCTGACACTTTTCCAAGGATGCTTTCTTGCAGCAAGTCAGAGATCAGGGACCTTGTCTTAAGAGTACTCAAGGAGGGTGTTGCATAGAAGAAAGACTGTGCATGTACTTGTAACTGGGACTGCTCGGCAGGTCTGCATATGAGACCAAGTCCCACTGCTTTTCTCAGACTAGGCCGTGGGTCCCTGGTGAATGCCAGGTGGGTGTCTTAGCTTCAAGCCCAGTAGTGTCTGGGCCACACAGAATAGAGATCATTTTCCCCCAACTAACCTTGTTCTTGTGATTGAGGCCTTAAACCTGCAGACTGAGACCTCAAAACCACTCAATGAGATCCTGTCAGTGGCTCTGATGTCCAGCTCAACAGAGGTCTTAGTAGATAAGACCAAGAGCTATCAGAGAGACCCAGGCTTTCCTGCTGACTTTTTTTTTTTTTGAGACACGGTTTCGCTTTTTGTAGTTCAGGCTGGCCCTGATTTCAACCTTGAACTCACAGCAATCCCCCTGCCTCTGCCTCCCTAGTGCTGGGATTACAGGCGTGAGCCACCAGGCCCAGCACTATGGTATGTGGTTCTGATTGCTAGTGGGTGTGAGTCTCCATGCCCAGCATTGTGGTCAGTAATTTCCTAGGGATTGAACCCGGGCCCTTGCACTTGCAAGGCAGGCGCCGGAACCACTGTGCTCAATTCCTGGCCCTCCTGCTGACTCTTTTTTTCTTTTTTTTGGAGACAGGGTCTCTGTAGTTCAGGCTGGCCCTGAGCTCAGCCTCCAACTCACATCACAGCAATCCTCCTGCCTCTGCCTCCCAAATGCTGGAATTACAGGCGTGAGCCACCACGCCCGGCACTGTGGTACTGATCGCTGCTGGGCATGAGTCTCCACGTCCAGGATTGTATGTGGCTACCGGGGAATTGAACCTAGGCCCTGCCCTTGCAAGACAGGCGCAGGAACCACTGAGCTAAATCCTTGGCCCCCTCCTGCTGACTTTTGAAACGATGATGACAAACTAAAGTCGTCACTGTCTCATAGAATAAGATCATCCTGTGTTTTTTGAGAGACCATTGAAATGCGCAGAGACAAATACTTCTAGAGGCACTCTGCAGCTTCTGGATGTGCTCTGAACCATGTGTGAACCATCTGTGATTGTGTAGCAGATGAGGAGCCCTATGTGGGAGCAGTTCTACATAGCCATGGTGGCTACAGCATGAAAATCAAATGCAAGCTGACAACCAGGCCATCTTGGGTATCCCATGGGGGCATTGCCACCGACAGCAGGTGCAGTTTGACATGCTATGTGGCCTTTAGATTTGTGCTTCCAGCACCTCACAGAACACGGAGGGTGGCGACCTCATCAGTGAGGACAAAGCTTTGGGGTGGATTGGAACTATGCATACCCCAGTCCTAATCCTCCTAGGAGAACACTGGGGCAAGAAATGTCAGAGGCGTTACAAAGGCCACGGGTTGGCATGTGGCAGCTGCTTAGACAGGACCCATGGACTGTTAAAGGGACACGGCAACCACCTTCTGACAGGGCCTGGGCTACCCGAAGTATTCCGTGGAGACTCTGTGAGAACAGAACACTGATTTGGGAAAAAGATTCCAGCTCAGATACATACACAAACACACACATGCACAAATGCACACATCCACACTAGTATCTAGAAAATGCCAAGCCATCAGTGCTTACGGTATCACTGTAGCCACGAGTTTACCTACCGCCAGTGTGTAAATACCCACATATTTTCATGTCCACAGTGGTGTCAAAAGAAAAACAATGGCATAGTGAACTCCTTAAGTTGAGAAAAAAATCTTTCAAAGTTTGTGGCACTACTTCATTATCTTCTGAAAACCCCTCCTTCCTATTTTAATACAGCACAACTGTTTATCGTCGATGGAAACTTGTCTTTTAGGCAGGGCCACGGCTTCAGTGTGATGCCTACCTGCTGTTACGAAGTGTGACTATGGGTGGTCAGCACCACTCACACTTGGTGGGTGAGGTGAGCCCTGCCCCACCTAACCGCAAGCCACCCGAGAGCACTGTGAGCACTCGTCTCTGCACCAGCAGCACCTGTGACTGACAGGTTCACCGCGAGGTGCTGCCCCTCGGGTGGCCGCCTCCTACCTTTTCACTGTTCTCCACTGAGAACCTCCTTCAACTGTGCTCAAAAGAAGCCAATGACACAACTGTACCCACTCCAGGCATCAATGTCACTGGCGACTCCTTCACCTCCAGTACTTCTTAGCTGGAGATCGTGCAGAGGAGCATAAGCAATGACAAAATGCTGCTTTCATCATTCAGCACAGGGAGGTTCAGGACCTAACTTGTAGTTTTCAAGAAAAAGTGCTCTTTCCCCTCAAAATAAAGTCACTTATGGTGTCTCCACTAGGAAACCATACGTGGATACTAACTCCTGCCCATGAGCTTACTCACAATGGGCCAGATGCTCATCACAGTGTCTGTGGGTCTGCTTCGGGACCTTCACCTTCAGGACTGGACTTCTGCTCCTGGTCATGAAGATGCTGGCAGCACTGTCCCTACGGCTGCCGTCAAGCACTTCCAGGGACCCAGGAGGTAGCGT
Source organism: Petromus typicus (assembly GCA_004026965.1). Lineage (NCBI taxonomy): Eukaryota > Metazoa > Chordata > Mammalia > Rodentia > Petromuridae > Petromus > Petromus typicus. The sequence continues at coordinate 12,432 of PVIR01006375.1, forward strand.
ATCTTTACCTTTCCAGCTTAGAGTTGAGGGGACATCCCAACGCACTTTCAAAATGTGCTTATTAAAATAACAACTTGTCATGTCACTTAATAGTTAACCTTATAATTATTGACGCCAACTAACACCTCCAACACGCATAATTTCAAACAGTAGGCCCAGGTGAGCCCAGGATTGGCAGTAATGACAGCGCCAGTCAAGTCCAGGCCTGTGACTGGAGAGATGGGTGCTTGCTCCCATAGGATGAGTTTGCTTAGAGGTAGCATGAGTGGCACAGGGGGCTCTGCAGGCTCTACGTGGTTTCAGTAGCAGCCTTTGCTGAGGCTTGGTAACAGGAAGCGATGCCCCAAAGTGCCAGGGCTGGGCTGTACCTGCAATGCTCCCAGTGTTTAACAGATGTTACTACCAAAGAGCATTCAAAAGGACACTCAGCATGTGACAGACACGTCAGCTTTGTGGGAAGACCAATCCCTGAGGACATCGTGGCCAACGAGACGTACTCAGGCCCCCGGCTCCAATTCCCTACCGGAGTCACATCAGCCTCTTCCATGGGAGCTACAAAGAGCGCCACACCAACAGATCAGAACTATCTTGGAATCACTTCGAATGAGAAACATTTTTTTTTTTAGTTAATTCGTAGTAGTTCTTTAAATATGTTACTTTCTAAGAAAAGAACAATCAGAAAGCAGTTTGTCAAAAATTAAAGAACTAAGGAAAACTTCAGCTGGGGTTTTCAATGTAATTCCTTCACGTGCTGCTTCTCAACAGCACTATGTTTCCTGTCCTTAGGAATCAATCCTGTGAGAGGATCTGTATCGGGGAACAGCCACGCACTGAGTGCCACTCACTCTCAGCTGGGCAGAAGCCATAGCTGCCGGGCCAGCAGGGTGGGCCAGTCGCCAGGTGACAGCACAGTTCCTCTACCCCAGGCTGTTTTTCACTGGCGGAGATGAGAAAGGGCCACAGATCTGAGGCTGGATGAGAGCAGTCAGCTTCCACTTCTTCCTAAAACTTCCGAAGTGAATTTTGTACTCATCGGTGTACTTTTACAACTATGTCTCCACATCAGAGAGGATAGAATCTCCTTTTACACACTGCTTCGTGCACATTCCTAATTCTATTTCCTGGGATGTTCACATTTGGGGTAGGCAGAGACTGCACCATAGCTGCAGATACCCTGGACATGGAAGACTTGAGTGTGCCGACAGAAACCCACACCGTCTTGGAAGCAATCCTCCCACCAATGTGAACTGTATCTCAGTAGGACTTTATATCAGTAGGGGTAGACATATAGGGACCACATTGTGCCTAATGACTGACCTCCCAGAAGGTGAGTACTTACCTGGACCCTCAAAGGGCAAGAGTTTAGGTGGCACAGGGTCCTTAGCACTCAGTGGGATCAAGTAGAGGTCCTTGACATGCCTGTTGTTATTAGCTACAACCCCAAAGCGGCCTCGGCTGCTAAAATAGGAGTACAGAGAAATGTAGGCGACCTCTTCCTCCTCTGTTGCCGGGTGAAAACGAATCAGACAGAGCTCCTGCAATATAAGAGCACAGGGTAGAGCCTTCACTAGGGCTACCCAGAAAGGGAGGCTTTAGCAATTCTAATGTGATTTTTTCCACCCTGGTTCAGTGCAGGGGGTGGGTGGCGGTGGTGATGGTGATGGTGACAAAGGTTCAAGCTTCAGACTGCCAGAATGAGAACTCACTTTCTGCGCCAGGAGCTCTTTGAATTCCTTCCCTTCAACCTCCATCTCACAGCCTCTCATAGTAGTGAGGGGAATCTGTGTGCAGCAATAGCAGCAGTGTGCCACAAGAACGAGTTTTACTTCCACATACAAGTCATGAAAAAGGGCCTCGGGGCGTACAAAGGTGCCTGGGCATCTCTTCATCAGAGGGCAGATCTAAGTCAGAGGGTCAGTCCCTTCCTGGAGCCTGACGCAAACCACAGTCGCCCTACTCCTCAGGAGAAAACCACACGCTTGACCCCCACAGCCACAAGTCATGCTCAGGGTTCCAAGAAAACCAAAGTTGGCTCAAGGTATCAGGGGATCCAGAAAACCTACACACTCCCACTTCTCCTGTCATCACAAGTCCTATGCGTGCCTTTCTTACAACCCTGTTACATGTCTTATCGCTGTACAGTACCACTGACCCTAAGGTATATGCTAAAGTGTAACACTGAAGGTACGCAACAAGTTTCAGGGTGATAATTCAGTGTCAGCCCACTCAAAGACAGGTTACAAAAAGACAGACTGGAACACCCTCTGCCCCCGGGGCAGAGACTGCACTATAGCTGCAGATACCTTGGAAACGGAAGACTTGAGTTTGCCGACATAATCCCACACCGTCTTCGGAGCAATTCTCCCACCAATGTGAATTGTATCCGGCAAGTCCTGGACAGGAAGAACTTGGAATAAATCAATAGAGAAACTGTGGTATTTATAGAAGGAATAACAGGGAAATTCTGAGGCACAAAACCTGCCAAATCTCAAGAAAATCACAACTAATTCAGGGAAAGTGGATATAATCACATTAAATGCTAACTGGTTAATCACCACTGAGGGTTAGGAGTTTCTTCACGGTAGGAGAACAAACACCTGTGCTCAGTGGGGTCATGATCAGAGGCTACTGCTCCAAGGTCTTATGTTTTACTTTATGGACACACAGTTATGATGTATTAGCCAGCTGGGCTGATCAGCTATTGCTGGCTAAGATCATACCTTTACATTCCTACTGAAAAATAGAAGGTGTCAAACATACCAACCCTTCTAAGGCATGTTATACAGCCTGGTAACGCTGAGAGCATACTCACGAGGCAAAGCCCCCAAAATAAATAAGAATGCCTGAGTCCCCAAACTCCTGCCCCATCCACAATGCTTTGCCTTCTGCCTCGCCTCAGCTACCTCTCCTTCACCTTGACAGGTGCTGACAGACAGGACATACCCTCCTAAGGGTGTGGTTCAGAAACTCCCAGGACACCGCCCCTCCCCTCCCCCTGCACACACACATCCATGGTTCTGACCTCACTGAGATAATCAAAACACCCAGAGACAGGATATGCCTTAGTGACAAATTTGGCTACACTTTGCATGTTAATAAATCCTTTCCAAATGGTGTTAAGGCGAGACAAGAAGAGGGTCGTGTCTCCTTCCGGAGGGGACCGGGACTCTGAAGCACTGTAAAACAAAACAAGTAAAAAAAGTTAATCTCTTTTTGTACGATGGGAATTGCAAAGAGTATAGAGATTTATATTTAGGAGCAACGGTAAGATAGCATCCTATAGGTGTGGTAGCTTAGTTTTGTTAATAAACTATGTTCACTATAATGAATTACATATATATTTTGGACAAAAAAAATAAGCCGAAGAGCTAACAAACCTAGACAATCATAAATCTTAATCAAAGTTTTCAAGATCTGTGCCTCACTGGGCATGGTGCTGAGCACCTGTAATCCTAACACCTGAGCGGCTGAGAAAGAAGGACCACTGTGAGTGCAAGATCAGCCTGAACTGCAGAGCAAGACCGTCTCAAGTGAAAAAAAAGATCTGTGCCTCCAAAATGGTAGTGTAACCCTCAGAAATCACAGTTCAGAGTTTGCAGGCTCAGTCATTCTCTGACTTTCCCTAAGAACCTAATTGCTCCCAGAAATGTCGCAATTTCACAGAAACTGCATGGATCTTCTGCGATTTTTTTTTTTTTTTTTTTTTTGGTGGGAGAAGTGCAAGTAGCCAATCCAACAGTGCTTGCTACTTACTTGTTGTTGCTGATTGGCTGCTGCCCTGTAACCCAGTCCTGGCAGATGCACCAGCATTCTCGCATCTTAACAGCACGCTATATTGCATGCAGCTGTCTCCAGCATTCTCAGTTTTATTCTTCTTAAAGCCTAAGATCCCCAGGATGCTGCCAACACCCTGCACTAAGATTCTATTAATACAGTATTTTATTTAATCACATAACCGGAAGTAACATAGCATATTAGTATTTATGCTATAAAAACAAGCATCTATAGGCATTTTTTGCTTGTAGCTGAACTCATGGTTTTTCTCAATAGGTCAGTGTCCAAGGAAAGTAACTCTCATGAGTTTCAGAGTCCACTGTAATTAGGCAACCTTAAAACAAAGCCTTTTTAAGCTAGACAGGTGTGAGGCTGAATTCTGGAGTAAGTTTAGGCTCCCAGTATCTAATCCCCACCTTTCCCTCCTGAATCTAAAGAACAACAGGATCCGGGCCAGTTCAGACTCCATCTCAAGTACCCACCTGACACTCGGTGACGCTGGAACTGACAGATGTCTCGGGTCAGGGGACGAGGACGGCTTAGCAAGTATGGACCTGGGCAGCGCCACAGAGGTCAGTGCAGGCTTTAGCAGGTCTGGTTTGCCTTCGGCTGTGTGGGCGCTGTCCAGGCCGCCTGCAGCAGAGGCCGTGATGGTGCAGGACCCGCTCACAGCAGTCCTGGGGTCTCGGCCTGACACCGTGACTGTGGTCACCACACCAACCCCACTGGAAGCTGGGCAGGGAGAAGAGCCTTCTGTCAGGGAGGGCTCCGGATGGCTGTCCCCTGGAGGGACATACTTTCTCTCTGGGTTTGGACCAGAGGCCCTGTCCAGGTCCGGCTCTGAGGCATTTTCTGGCAGAATCTCTGCAGAGCCTTCAGCAGACACATGAGGACCTGGATCAGATGGAGAGCAGTCGGACTTAGGTTTTAAGTCTTCTTTCTTAGTGGAAGTTGTCAATTTTTGTTTTTTAGGAGCTGGTTCATCTTCTGACGGAACCTGACCTGAGGAATGTGAAGACAGACTTGGTGAGGAACCCGACTTCTTGACAGCTTGTGGTGAGTATGCAGTGACTTCTCACAGGAAGCCAAAGCCCGGGAGGAGGGGGGCAAAGCCCAGAGAACGACTCTTGCCTTGTATCATTTTTTTTCTTTTAGGTGTTTGGAGACAGGGTCTCACTTTGTAGTTCAGGCTGGCCCTAAGCTCAGCCTCAAACTCACATCACAGCAATCCTCCTGTCTCTGCCTCCCGAGTGCTGGGATCACAGGCATGAGCCACCACGCCCGGCACTGTGGTATGTGGTGCTGGTTGCTGCTGGGGTGAGTCTCCACGCCCAGTATTGTATGTGGTTACCAAGGATTGAACCGGGTCCTTGCGCTTGCAAGACAGGCGCCAGAACCACTGAGCTAAATCCCCAGCCCACTAACTATGATCATTTTGGGGAGGGTACGTGATTTAAGGATGATCAAAATTTGTCTGACTTCCAAAGTTTCATCCCAGATTATGCTCACCTGTACAAATTTTGCAGTTTAGATCAAAAAGATGGGCCCGGTGTTGACTTGTTGTGTCCTTCAACATACTGCTGAACACATCGAGAAGAGGAGCTGTGCTTTTCTCAGGAGCAGCACGTACTGATTCCTGTTGCTCCTGAATGTGAAAGAGAAAAAAACCAACCGGAGTTGTTTCCTTTCCAAATCATGCCCAAATGACTGCACAGAGGATCCACAGTCTCATGAGAGTAAGAACCACTGTGAAAGAGGGGACGCTGGGGGCCATCGCAGCTGTATGTCCACACACCCCTGTTTTCAGTTCAGTGTTTTGTCTCACAACTGCAGACCCTGGAAGTATCTGGAAGGGTTTGATCTTACTCTCCCTGCAGTTCCTAAAATTCCCAATGCTCACATCAGAATCTGACACAGGTGGAGAGTCCTCCATGTCAGGAAGGGTCTCCGTCTTCAGAGTAGCCTTCTTGCTTTCATTCTGCTGTTTACTTCTGGACTCGATTACCTGAAAGAAAAAAATAAAATGAAGTCTTAAGCCTTGAACTCTAAGTACAAACCATACTTCCCTGCAAGCAGCAGACTATTAACTTATGGAATAGTTGAGCTTCCATGGACTCAAGCTACCATTTGCCATCTGTACTCACAGATTTTGTTGGCCTCTCTTTCCACATAGAAAGCTCTTTTGACACAAGTTCTTCTGGCTTCATTCTCACAAGTTTTGCCAAAGAAATTTCTTCACGCAGAACTCGGTGGAAGAGTCCCTATAAACAAATATCTTTCAGTCAATCATTAAAAAGATGGGTAAATGCCTGCAGACACACAGTGATGTGTGTAAGTAAAGCAGCACAATCCCTGCCAGAGGGCAGCACTGGGCCACACCCGACAGAAGAGACACCATCCCACTCCCCCAAGAGCCTCTCAGAAGGAAGCACCAGCCCGGCCCAGCTGACAGCTGGTCATACTTCAGTCCGTGCTGAACATCCAACAGTCTCAGAACACAAATCCCAGACCCAAGATGGAAGATGAGTCAAAACGGGTGCTAAGAAAGCAGGAAATGTGTCCACAGGCCAAGGATGGCTGACCATGGAGAGATGCAGCCAGATCACTTGATCCTGATCCTAAAACACAGGCAAATAGCACCTGTAAGAATTAACTTGTGGACAAAGATGCATAGAAAGATACAAAAAAATACCTCTACTATTGCAATGCAGATTATCATCCAGTCTGAGTTCTGATACATGTAAAAAGATTATACTTAAGAAAATCTGATGGAGGTAGTAATGTTAATCATTATAGCTGATTCTAAGACTAATGGTTTGAAAATAGGAATGCATAGAACACGAGGAAAAACCCAGCCTAGTCAGTATCCCAATTTTCATAAGACTGGGTTTCTTTTTTCTTCTTAGAAGAATGTACATGGAGAATATGAGGTCCATAGTTGGAAGATATGTATTCCTTTGAGAGTCTGCACCACGTTTGTTTAAATTGTTAGTAGAACAAAATTAAGTTAATGTTAGTAGAACACTAAAAGATTAAGACTCTACAAGTTTCATTATAGTAAGTTTTCTCACTTTCAAAAGTTACAGATACACAGGTAAGGTTCAGAGGTGAATAAGAGAACCCCAAGACAGCCTTAGAGGCAAGTGGAGGGAAGGGCTGAGCCAGGCCAGTAGCTCACCCCCTCCAGCTTCTGGCGGAGGCTGACCACAGCAGATGTGATTTCCAGCATGTTGCAAGGAAGCCTCAACTGAACAGGGATGTGCATGTAGTTTTATGGCAACACTTAGGAGAGATTCATCTAGTAAACTGGGTGGGTGGTGGGAGCACCAATAAGGTCCCCGACAGGACTGTAGGTGAAGAGGGAAGGATCCATGAGTGGGGAAAGTTTACGGATGTCACTAAATACTGGGTGCAGTGTATTACATAACACAGCTGATAGGCGACAGCACAGTATCCATCTACCAGGAGTGGTCCCACATACACGATTGTTCACACACCTGATTTTTAGGATCCTTGAGATTGAACATGATGCTGCGGTATTTACTCTTGTAGCGATTATCTGTAACTTGAAACAAGTTAAACATCTCCTTCTCAATGTGGAGGGCAATTTTTCCTACTTCGTTTTCCGTCATGATTAAGTCATCACTGTCATTGACTCTGAACAGAATGAAAAAAGGGACCAGATAAACCATTTGGCATGGCATATATTTCATTTTTTAAATAGTGGGACAACTGGCATCACATTATAAAAGAAAAAGCTTCACTCCCACAGGTTAAGACACAAAGTTCAGCAGCCCACCTTTTCCATAAGATCTCTTTCAAGGAACGTCTTATATTTTGCCGAATTTGTGAATTTGGTTGTGACTGAGCAGGGCCTGTGGCTCCAAGGCGTCCTGTGGTTGGAACGGTTGTGGGAGCGGAAGTTGCCACTGGTTTCCTTATGGATCCGACCAAAGCAGCAGAGCCTGGTGCCTTTTTGGAAGCAGGTGCCATAGCAACAGGCATGGATCCTGCCTGCCTGGCAGCTGAGCTGCCTGATGGGGCAGGCAAGAGCCAGGGCCTCTTCGGGATGGGGCCCCTGAAGCCCGAGGGTGACCTTTTAATGGCTGGTTTGGCTCCTGCCATGTTAGCAAAAGGAGGAGGCTTCTTTGGAACAAGAGCTCTGGATGAAGGTTGCCTGCCCACTGAGGAGCCTGGAAGGACTGTTTTCTTCGAGCCTGTGGCCGGTCCCCCTGCTCTGTCCTCCACTTTCTTGTCGTCCTTCATGGCTGCAGGGCAGAACACAAGAACAGAGTGAAATAAGGTCAAGATGTGAGTGCTGCCACCGGACCCTGAAGCAGGCAACACTGAGCTTAAATGTACTTTCTGAACATCACTAAGACGTATTCAGATTGAAGAATTTTTAGATCTTAAAATTCAGCAAAGTTAACTAAGAGTAGGCATGGTTATGACAGTCACACTATAATTTATTTCAGAACTGCTTGATCATATTACTCCATTTAACATTCTACCTCAAATCATAAGCTAATTATAAAAGGGCTCCATCTTTATCACAAAGTTGTGAAACTAAAGAACAAATTCTACATAAAAAGAAGATATATATTTTGGCGGTACCAGGGATCAAACTCAGGACCTTGTGTTTGGCAGACAAGTATGATGCTCCTGAGTTAAATATCCACCCCCAAAAAGATTAATTTTAAAATATCACCTTTATCAGGAACTCAAAGATAAAACTGGTGAAGATTTTAGTTTCAAAGATTTTTTTCGGCAAGGGGAAATGGACAAAGTTTTCTCCCATGTACCAGCACCCCCAAGGGCCAAGGACTAGCACCTTGTCAGCAGCCTAGAAGTTAGATATCACTTCACTGTTTTTATGGAAAAGCCGATCAGAAAGAGTATTTTCACAACAATGAGATGCTGAGAACACAGTGAAGCTGTTCAATAGATGTCTGCACACACAACTCTAGCTGAAACTTTCTCAGTGTGATGAAGTGGCAATTTGGTGTTAATTCAAATAAGGAATGTCATCAAAATTCTCCAACTTTCACAAAAACTTCTCTGTGTCAGGACAGAATCAGTTACATCAAGCTCCTGTGTGAGAGCATTACTCACAATCATGTCTGGCAACAGGGCCGAGAAGGGCATCAGTACTGCCTGCACCACTGGTTACCTGTATAGAAAATGCCTCCTCTAGGGAGATTTTCCTCCCAACCCTTGGAAGCTCCAAGCCCACAAACCCTACACGGGATCAACAGGTGCTGCAATCACACCTGTAGTGTGACCAGCAATGAAAAATCTTTGACTGCTCTCTGATCACCTTGTTCAATGACCATTTCCCACATATTAGAGAGGACTACAAACTCCAAAGAGCTGAGATTCCACCTCCAAGGAAGGGTTGGTGCCACACACCACTTCATAGTGCTTTTGAGACCGGGGACGGGAGGGTGGGACACAACACGACACACTGCCACCTTGTGACAGATGATGGCTGTGTCCACAGAAGCTGAGGGCATTAGCCTTTATCCAGCGGTCTGCAATACTCCCATGTGGCCAGTCCACACATCAGTAGAAGGTTAGGGCTGTCAGTTTTCCTAACTTTATTGCAGTAAATTTCTGAATTTTAGAAAAATATACAACAGTACTTTGTGAACCCACAGTTTAGCAGTTTCAGGGATCAAGGTCATTTTAGGTTTCCATAGTCCTGAATCTCCACAATCATGGTTAGGTAAAAAATGTCTATCTTCATATCATATCACATGACATTCCCTGCCAAAGATCTATGTCCCAGATCCGTGCCCAGAAGTTTCCCAAGTCCCAGCCCTCCGGTGTTTGCGGTGACTTGCATACCACGTTGGCTCCCAACTATCCACAACCACATCTCTGGAGTTCCTTCTTCTGAAAAGGACGAAAAAGAAAAGCCCCAAGGGACTTGGCAATGTCTGACAAAGTAGTAGGGACACATGGAACACAGAGAAACGGTTTTACTGCACAGGACCCTGGGCTTTATATTATGACATGTATAATGAACATTCAGCTTGCAACTTCCTGACAAATTACAACGCTATCAGAATGTAACCTTCCCTAAAAGGCAGAGCACATAGTGATTTTGCCTGTACAGTTTTTGTATTTAGAATTTGGGCATTTATTCTCAACTACAGTTGGCTCACAGGGTCTGATATAACTTGCAGTCTAGGCTAAAAATGTGTTTACCCTTATCGAGAGGGGAGGACCCTGACCTTTCTGTTCACAGTGAGGAGCAAGTGCTATGTGACACCATTTGGAAGAGTTTTGAGGTGAGCAGGGGCACAATAACTTTATACTGTCGAGTGATGTACCTTCCTACCAGTCAGGAAGACAACCTCCTAGCAGTCACAAAAAGCATGACTATCACAATTAAAAGGGAAGAACTAAATCCTGCTTCATCACTGCCTTTTAGACACAGAATCTTTGCTGACAAAATTTTGATACTACAATCTCTGGTCTAACGCATTTTTGGAACCTTGACAAACCCCTCATACACCTATGTGGTATGACCTCAAATAAATTTTTAGCAACATTTAACTTCTGCCTGTGACTGGGTACAAACACATGAGCTCAAAAAAATAATTTTATCTCTTGAAACCTTAAGTTATAGAATGACACTTTGAAGGTGAGAGCCAACCTTCTACTGCTATCTGCTTTGAGGGAACAATCCCAGTTGAAAGTATTTCCAGGATACCCTCAATACATGTGATTAAGGTCACAGATTACATGGAATGGACACGCGCCTGAACGGCATCCACTACAGAAGGCATGGCTCCCTAACCAGGCTGCAACTTTTTAAACAAGTGCCTTTGCCTCCAGAAGGACACAAACAGGTATAATTACAGAAACACACAAATTGGCAGAACAATCCTTACTGGTGGATGTTGAGAAATCTGCCTCAAGTTCACCTGCTGGGAGCGTGTAAGATGCATCAAATTCTCTTGCAGTTTAAAAGGAGGTGTTTAAAATACACATTCAACCAGGCGTGGTAGCTCACATCTGTAATCCCAGCACTCAGGAGGCAGAGGCAGGATTTATGTAAATTCAAGGCTAACATGGGCCACACAGTGAGCTCAGGGCCAGCCTGAACTACAAAAGCGAGACCCTGCCTCTAAATAAATAAAATACACACATAGCTCTAAACAGCAAGTGCTCTCACGCCCTCACACTTCTTTGTCCCTGAGTAGAAACAATAGTGCTGGTACTAAGCTGGGTCTGCTGCTCCTAGAACTGCAATGACAATGAGAAACTTGTTTTCTTTCCGAGTAGAGCTTCAAAGGAATTTCCAGAATTCTCATCCATTGTGCTCCGTTGCTGGTAACCGAACTCAGGATTTTGTGCACGTTAAACGGTGAGCTGCCCATCAGCCTTAAAACTCAGACCTTGAGTTAACTTCTGACAGTATTATGTAATTGAAATCTTACAAGACAGAAAATAACCCCTCCAGCCCCCCCCAAAAAACAAAAAAAAACCCACAAACAAAACAAAAAAACAGTAATCATTCAGAATACAGAACTGTTTTGAGCGCCACCTGGCCTGCTGCTCAGCTCTGCTGGTGAGCACTGCACTTCAGGTGGCACTTTGCAGCAGCATCCATCGTATCCAGTTTCCACACCCATATCCCGCCCCCCTGCAGTGGAACCATTGTCATCAGCACAGCCTTCTTCAGCTCTCATGCCCTTGGCCTTGTGAGGCAAAGTGCTGCTTCAGGAAGCATCACCAGTGGCCTAAGCACAGCCCCAGATGAAATGCATGTTGCCAGTTTTAGCTACTTATTTGGAAATTCCATTATCTGGGGTTCAGCCTACTAGCAGGCTGCGGTGCAGAGGGCCAGTACTGTGCTACTGAACTAGATGTCTCCTCGCAACGCGAGGTTGAAGGGACGCTATACCACTACTGGCCATTGGGTGGCACTAGCGGGCCACAAAAGGAAAGGGTCGAGAAATCTGGTCTCCCCGGGGAGAATCAAATCAACGTGTGTTCTTCCAAACTCCCGCAATTGTCCAGATGGAAGCTGCAATAGGACAAGGGGCAGGACCCTGAGAAGCTGCGTGAGACCAAGTATACACATTCCCAAGCGCCCCCCCCACCCCACGACGTGGTGAGTGCAGTCGCCAAGAGGACTTCACAGGCAAACCAGTGAAAACCACTGGCTGTGCATAGCACTTTCTTCCCCATCAGGCACTAACGCCCTCAATTTCCTTAATCCTAGCCATGGATTACTGACGCAAGGGCTGTCCTGCAGACACCACGGCACTTTATTCTCTCCAAGCCTGCGCACAACTTGGTTTTCCATTCTCACGTTTCTTCAGTGTTAAGATCTATTCCTAATGTGAAAAATGGAGGTGACAGCCAAGAGAAAATGTTCTGCCTATTGTAATTTTCAAATGAACTATACTTGGATAGTGTAAGTTACTAATTTGCTTTTATAATACTGTACTAACACCAGACATGGAATAAGCACAGGTTACATGATAGAAGCTCCTGGGTAGATGACCATTCTGACTGCAGTTTTTTGTAGACACTCACAGCCAAGTTGTTTTAGGGTATGAAAAAGCTTTCCCAGGCAATTTATTTATTGCATCCCAGTATTTTTGTGTTTTCAATTTAATGGAGAAGTTCCTAACCCTACATGAAACTTGGATTAAAAAAAAAAAAAAAAAAAAAAACCTTTTGATTACTTTCCGTTGTGTAACAGCTTTCACCCACAGTATCCTGAATTATAAAAGAGCATAATTCATGTTGGGTCGGTAGATACACAACTAGTGAAATTATACTTCAAAGTGAGCCACTCAACTGGAGGGTGAAAAGGTCTCATTCCTGTTCACTGTCTGCCCAGCCAAGCATCCACTTCTACTGTGCTGCCAAACCCCGGACTCACAGGGAAGTGATCAGCTGCTTCTCAGAGGTCTTCCAATCACCAGGAGGCTCTACTTTGGTAATGTTAAATTTTAAGGAACATAAGTGTTTTGCTATGCCTGAACTGTTTATTAACATAAACAGGGGAGCAGCATGTTAAAACAGTCCACTTACACCCACTCAGGAACCTCAGAATCAATGTGTAAAACCACAAAGTTGATACCTGATGGAGACCCTGGGTGAGGAGTATGCTGCCCATTAATGTGTTTCCTGCCGAGCTCTTCCAGGGTTGTAGCAAAATTAAGTTGCCCTATCCTTAACTGAAATTTAGTCGGAAACATTCTTACCAGTCTTGTTGCTTTCAGAATCTAAGAATTTAACTACATGCATGCTGATGGAAACAGCAACAAAATCCTAATTATTTTACAAATTTATACAAATATACCTGAAGCTAGTGAGGAACTACAGCAAGAATCTTCAGAGGGGATGACGTCTGCAACGCCATCCAACTTTCCATGAGCATTAATCTTCAGGAGGTAACAGAGCCGATCCATAGCTCCAAAAAGTTGAAGTAAGGTCACTGACAGGTCAATTCAAAGACCTACCCACTGAAAACTTCTACTGTCTCACCCACTCTTCAAGGAGGCGGAAGGACACCGGGCTAAAGGACGTGGAGACTACGGCAGCTGCAGGACAAACTGGAGGACAGTGCAGGATGATGCTCAAGGGTCCATCTGGCAGTTCAAGTTCATAAAATGACCTAATTTTCTGAATAGGTTACTTTCTTTAAAATATAATACAAAATGATGTCATGCTGACAACAAGGATAATTCCAGCTATACTGATAAGACTAAACAGTTGTCAAGCTAAATCACTTAACCTATATGAACTGATTTTTCATCCAAATGGGAGATTTAGATATATCCTTGGTTCCTCTCACCCTCATTTAATTGCCAATGACAGCTCTTGAAAAGATATAAAGGCTCATGTTGCTAGTGTTTTTTAAATTTTTTTTCAATTTCTAAGAATTCTTAGGTTCTAGTATCCCCTAGGTATTTATTATGTGGAACTAGTTCCCATTATTTCAATGAAATGTGTGTTGAAGCCCACAACCCGAGTAATCCAGTGGAAATCTGTGTTTTCTGCAATCCAGTTCACCACACCACCGGAACCATCTGTGTGTTTATCAGCAGAAAATTCTTCCACATGGGTAAGATGAATAGCAAGCAGCTGAATCTATTAAGTGGTCATGATTTTCCTTTTTAATCAGATAGATGACGTGCTTCCCATCAAAATCTATGTAGAAACCCAGTGTTTTTTGTATCAATTAATGAGACATTTAGGGAAATCAAAACACTTAAAATATCAAAATTCCATTTATAAATGGCATGGAACCAAAAATGTATTACAAAACATTCCCTTATAAGAAATAAAATGCTGCTGGTTTGCATAAACTCAGAAAACTGTACATAAAGCCTAGAAAATAATGTTAAGGAACAAATCACAGGCACAACTGTGCGTGAATCTGATCACCTGGAGAACGGTAGAAACAGCAGAGCTTCCTGTGCAGTTAGTCCACACACCTGCTTGTGTCGACCTTGATGGCGACACCAGGGATGTGCGGGCAGGACGTAGCTGCAGCACCTCCAGGAGCAGCTGTGGCAGCTTGGGCTCTGCCGTGTGGTTCTTCTCGGACAGCCATGTGGAGCCGAAGGTGGATCAGCTCCCAAGAAAGGAGACTGGAAGCCTTCCCAATGTTGCCTTCCCTCCAAGCCTCATGGTCCCACCCCTGCCCTAGCTCTACTGAGCTGGGAAGGCAAGGCCAGGGTCTGTGTGTGCTGCCCATCCCACCCTGCCCATCAGCATCCTGGGGAATGTGCCCTGGTACTCCAAAGGTGAGGAAATGTTTGAGGCAAGAGGCAGAGACATGGTACTGCTATTTGGATTGCTTTACCAATCATTCTACTGAGCTCCCATTCACAGAGGAAATGACATTTCTGGGAAAAGAAATTATAAGCAGCAACCAGCTCCATGTTTGTCCCTGATGCATGCTGTAGTCTGGATGTTCATCAATTTTAATTATGAGATGTGTATGTGCTGGGAAGATTGTCCACTGTTCGTTTATCCCAACTTCCTGCCACTGGAGCCCATGAACTCCTCTGAAGAGCCAGTGTGCGGCCAAGGTAGGAAAAGTCAAAGCCAAACCTCTCACCTCTATGGACAGAAACTGACCCCCCCGTTGATCCTGAGCTCCTTTTCCTCCCTCCTCATGTGCACAGGACACAGCAAATGACTGTAGACCTCATACTCTCATCTTCTTCACCAATGTACTCTCTCTCCAGCACACAGGTCTCAACACCCCATGGAGTTTCAGGGACAGTTTCCACTCAGGACAGGCAGGGATGAGTTGGACTGAAACCCAGCACCCAGGTTATCTGGGCTGTGGTTGAATCCTTGGCATTTCTTGCATTATTATATGCCCACCCTCAATTTAAAACACTTAGCCCCCTACTACCAAGTGGGTTCCTTCCACCCATTCATATACAGGTGTTGCTCATTTTTCTGTGAATTTGTTAGCTCCAAAGATATACTATCTTAGAGCCACTATAACTTTATGAACATCTGAAACATTTACTAGCATGAAATCTGCTCCCGAACCCACCTAAGGTGTATTAAGGTCCACCTGGATGCAGTAGTTGGTTCATTCAACTTGTATGTGCTTCCACTTCCTGTCTTGGAACTTCTGGGATCTCAAGTCCCTAACCACAAGCCATCTGGCACCTACCTGCATCAGCACCTCCCTTTCACATGATGTACTAAAAGACCCCAAACAGGAAAATACCGTATGGCTGTACTTTTGAAATTCAGGGCTGTTTGTTTAATCTACTGACTTCAAAAAAGGATGAAATGAACTATGCAGAGCATTAATAAAAACAGAAATAAAAATCAGACTAAAGTGTTCCTTGTGGATGCCAATATAAACATCTATCATTGGATTAGAAAGCTGAGAAAGAGATCCAAGTTGCATGGTCTAAACTGGGGTTTCACACATGGACCTGAGCGTCTTCATTTCATTCACTTGAAACCAGAGGGAAGGGTGGCAGTCCAAATACTCCAGAGTGCTAGGAAGCCACCACCCTGGGACACCAGCCCACCAATCTCCATTAGTGAGGACAACGCTCCCCATGTCAATGATGCCATGTTCACTCACTGTGGAGAGTGCACAGCAGCAACAAACGACCTTCAAGATTTTAATGTCTACTTACGTGGGTGTGTAGTATAGGAACTGGATGAGAAGAAAATCTGTCAGGTGAAAAACTCTGAAGTAAATATTGTACGAAAGCTACTAGATGCATCAGTAATTTGCAGAGATGCCTACAGCCTTCCAAAGTAGTGAGGATTTTAAATGCAAACACAGTAATGTGGGAAAACAAAAGTTCTATGCATGGCTGTGATTAAATTCATTGGTGTTTCAAAAGTGTTGAATCTAGAGACTGGGCTAAATATAAAGATGCAATCTGATTTTTCTGGGGCTAATATAAGTACTTACCAGAGCCTCTTCTTGACTGAAGCTAGATTAGTAAAGGACTGCCCACCATGGCAAGCCATTTATCAGGCAGGCTTGTGCAGCCCTTTGGAAAACACTGAGCATGATCAGGAGCTAAGATGGAGAACCAGGATCTGGAGGCATGCTGGACATGGGCATTTGCTTCCAGCTGGTGGTGACCAGGACTCCAACATCAGCACTAAAAACACAGCGGTGATTGCCCCATCCTGTTCAGCCCCAGGTGGCTATCCAGAGAGGGTGAGAAGGGAGCAGAGGGTCAAACCCTCGGGGATACCTACATTTACAGAACCGTGGTGGGGACAGCGCAACAGTATTCTCTGGCTTCACTGCATTGTAGTTGTGGTCGCTGGCCCAGGAGGGTGTGCTGCTCTCACAGGCCGCCTCCTTCCCCACTGTGTCACTCCTAGGAGGAGTCACCATCACTTTCTTCGCTGCATTTTCTTTTCTCTCTGGAGCAGGCTTCTTGTGTATAGAGATTTTAACCCCTGCCTGAATAATCAGTGAGAACCTAATCATTAAGTGATCAGAAATGACACCTTCGCTTCCTTTCACAGAGCAGGAAGTCTCATGACACTCTCCTCTTTGGGTCACCTTAAGAAACCTCCCGACTGATCCAGGGCTTGTTCTCAGCAGCTGTTAGTGTATGCCCTCAAAGAACATGCAGGATTTTAACTATTTCAACTACCTGGTTCTATTCATGACTGAAGTCCCCAAAATGATCTTGCTGATGTATAAGTGCATCAAGATACTACAAAATACGAGGTAAACCAAATAGTACAGTGGTACAGACTGGTGTGCAAACCTAACAGTGTGCAGAGGAAAGGTACTTGCAAAGAAAAGGAGACAAATGACATTTTTAGTTGTCAATAGTCTGAAATTTGGAAACTGAGGCAGGGCCCCAGCACTCTGAGCTATGCTGTCCCTTTACTGTGTAGACCAACCACTGCTCTTAGGTAGTTCTAGGGTTCAAAATAACCATTCCTAAAAGCTCAAGCCATCTAAAGCCTAAGTAAGCAACTGACAATGAACTAGAGATTATGGAACAGCAATAAGTAGAACGTGCATGTCCCACACAAGATGGGTTACTGAGGATCATTTCCAGATGAGCCTCAAGAGTAACTCCCAATTAACGCAGGAGTTTTGGGTTTCTAGACATTCCTGGGTTCCCCAAATCAGAGTACAAAAATGAGGGAAGTATGAGAACTACCTTACATGAAGTACACCCTTACCAAGAACCTATCCTACCCAACCTGTTCTGTGATTCAGCATTGTACACAAAACAGTTATGACTGGTCAGATTCAGCTGTGTATCCTGAGGCCTTAGTTGTTCAGGGCAGTCAGCTGCCTGTGTTGCTTTGTAATAGTTAAGTTAATAAAGCCATAAGTGAATGGCAGAAGATCCTTACAAGAAGTAAAGGTGGTATGCTCTACACAACACCAACACCTACTGCACTCTAAACTCTTGGACTAAATACACAGAAACACATGGGAAAAACCTTAATATACTTTTTCCCTTAAAGATTTTAATGGCAACTTTGGTCAGCTTACCTGAACACTACATTTTGGAAGACTGAGTTTTTCTGGCTTCATCTTGACTTTCTCCTTAGGTTTTGGTTTTTGTTCTTTACCTGAATTTAGATTTCTCATAGTAGCTGCCGCATGTTTGAGAATGCAGTCATTACTGCAGTACACAGATTCAGGCTGCGCCACACTGGAGCACCCAGGACCAATGCACCGTGAGACGCCAGGAGTTTCTATGACCTGCAGAGGCAAACAAATGACTTCAAACAATGGATGTGCCAACATCAGCAGGAAACTCACCTTTTCACGGCACCACTGGCAATAACAAAGTGTTTTTTTTCTGGGTATGGGGAAATGAACTTGAACCTTGGCACTGAGCTATACCCCAGCCTTTTTGTGCTTTTTATGTTGAGAGAGGGCACCCCTAAAGATGCTCAACTGCCCATACTGGGATAATACTCTTGAGCCTCTGACTTCAGTCCACAAAGAGTGCTGGAGTTGCAATTGTGTGTCATATACCTACTGCCCAAGGGACTATGACAGTAATACACAAAGTACTCAACATCCTGTACGGAGCAGGACACTAAAGCGGCCTGTTTCACAAGCTCTGCTCATGTGTTTCCCTTTAGCATGAGCATCAATGTGGACACAGTGGAATTTCATAACCATTCCCACAGCTGGTTCCATCAGGCACCAAATGTGCAAGTTCCAGTGAGATAATTTGAAGCCAAGATGCTCAGATTTAATCAGGTAAAACTCTTCAGAGAGGGACTAGATCTGTCCCAACAGGAGATGCATGGTGTGAAATAAGCTGCCCTGACTGAGAGTGGGGTCATCCATGGTTAGGACAGGAGAGGAAGGTAACCAAATGGAACACGGCATGCTCACATAAGAGTTTCAGGTAGCTGATTAATAATCTATTATTTCTATGCCACCAAAATTGCAAGAGACATACATTAAGTAGAGTGATGCTTTTCAGGAGGGAAGTGTCCCCTCCAGAGCCAATGACACGATCACAAGACCAACTGTACCCCAACCGAAGTCTTAGGAGATGCTGAGCAAAGGGCTGTGTTCAGCTGGGCCAGGCTTTGACCAGGGACACTGGGAGCCTCAATGCATGTGGTCTTACACTATGTGTGTGTGATTTTACTGCACAGCAACAGCAAACCAGGACACCAGTACAGAGTTACTAAAGTGTGTCTGATGGTCAAGATCAAACATATCAGGCCCACCCCTCAAATATACAGTTAAACATTTAGCATAACTGTTTTTCTCTATTGAAATGAAGTTTTACCTAGCGTAACACATATGCTTATGTCAAGCACTGGGAATAAGGACATGAAATTGATGACTTCTCATGAAATGTGGTATTGCTAGTGGATACATTTTCATATATTCTCTCTTAACATATCCATATATGGCTTAACATAGCCAAGTCCTCACTTACTCTTACTATGCAGCTCGTGCACAGGATGACAGCATCAAGGTAGAGATGCTCAAATATATAGCTACCTCCACACTTGCCAGAGGACAGCATGGGAGCAAGGTAGGGACCTGGGGGCCCAGTAAGGGTGAGTCATTCCCTCCACAGCTGGAGATGCATGAGATAGCGACAGAGGCAAATGTGACAGAGAGCCATGGCTTCAGGGAAGCATCCAAACAGATAGGGAGGAAAACGAAGACACAGCTGTCAACATAAAAATGAAGTATTGAGTACAGGGGCCAGGTTGTGTTCTGCCTATATACATTTTACCAAGATCACATACAGAAAAGCTTAATTAAAAAAAAAAATGCTAAGAACAGTCAGGAGGTCAAAAAGGCCTTTTTAAATGCACTGTTAGAATGCTGTGATCTAGGCAGGATTCAAGTACAGAATGCTTTCCTGACAGGGCTTGCCACACAGAACACCAGCTGTGGCTCAGCAAAGTCTAACTTATTCAAAAGAGAAATGCATTCCTAGGCTTAGTATTTCTGTCAGTGGCAAGTATAACATCAGTAAGGCCACCTTGCCTTTGTGCTCACCTTGGTAGATAGATACTTACAGGCTGGAATATCTTGAGTTTTTTCTTGCCACTGGGGTTTGCAGCTTTCTCAATTCTACCCTTGATCCCCTGGTCTTCACTAGACTTTTGCTCTACTGTCCCTATGCTGGTACAGTCTGTGCCGTCCACACTTGCAGGTCTGCATCTAGTTTCCTGCTCATCAGTGGCTTCTGAATTCGAATCCTCCTGCACCTGCAGGATGGTACAGTTTGGGCAGATGTAATCTTCCCCATTCCTCTCCAAGAGCCGTCCTCGAGCCTCAGAAATTCCTACACAGTCGCCATGGAACCACTCCTCACAGCGGTCACAGCAGATCATAAACCTAAAATGAAAATTATGGAATAAAGAATTGAGAATGAAGACATGACAGCCATTTCCCAACACACTGAAAGCCCAAACTGATTTAATGCTTTATTAAAGTACTAAAGTAAAAAAAAGTACTGAGTTTAATTCCCACTCAGTCATAACAGTTTCATTGCTGTTTATACTAGAGAGTTTTATAAGTGAGTTAGAGGCTTTCATGTATATCTCTACCCAACATCAATAGCACCATTTACCCCTCCAACAAACCCACACCCCAGCAGCATCTGGCACCCAGTCCATCCTAGCTCTGTGTACAGTCAGTCTCCATGTGCTAGGAAACTGGACAGAGCATCACTCTCCCAGAAGAAACTGGTATAGCAAATGGTTCTTGCCACCTGCACTGTAACCAGCTGGTACAAATGGCTCCTGGGATTTGAGTTAGGGACTTCTTCCTCTCATTCCCTGCTGGACACCAGTATGCAAATATCACCATGAGAGGATGGCAAGAGGCAGCCATTTTCACATCTGTCTGTTTCCACACTTGGACTTGTGCACCTTTATCAACTGAAACAACTGCTAATCCAGCCCAGTTTGGGAATCTGTTAACATTCAAACAAATGGAAAATTTTCTCTACCCATTTTCACTAAAAGAAGCCCTTTTCCTCCCATGACCTGGACCCACCTGTTATTGTGAGGCTGACGGCAGATGCAGTACAGGGCATTGGGGTCGTAAACCTCACAGTCAGGTTTAGGTTTGCCCACGTCCCCAGAGTCTTCATCTTTAGGCTCCTGAGCCACTATCCCCTCTGATTCACTCTCTCTGTCCTCTTTTGCTGCCTGGTTCACAGCTCCCTCACCAGCCTCAGACTCTTCCTTGCAGGGTGGCTTATCATGGCCAGCTCTGGCCACCTCAACCTCTGCGGGGTCACCTGGGGTTTCTTCTCGCCGCTTCTTCCTCAGGCGATTCAGGGTGCCCTTCAAGGGCCTCTCTGCTGGTTCTTGTTCTCGCTTTCTTCGAAGACGATTCTGAAGTTCTTTCAAAGTAAGTCCATCACTGTCACTGTCAGAGGTGTCACCTTGCTCATCCCCTCCTTTGGCCTTTTCAGAAGAGACAGGGCGCTCCTTCCCCCGCTTGGAACCAGGTGCAGAGACACTTTTTATCTCAGAGCTGCTCTCAACACTACCTTCCGAGGCGCTTTCCACATCTGTGACTGGACAGGATGCTGCCTCCCCAGAATCCTCCAGGGATACGGTCACATTCTTTCTTCCTCGGCGTCGAACTGTGGTCAGGAACTCTTCTACCCTTTCAGTGCGCTTTGGCTGTCTCCCACTGCGGCGCAGGGACAGGCTGTGTGGCTGTTGCTCAGCAGCGTCTACTTCAGTGTCCCCAGCACCCTCACGCTTTGCAATTGTCGTTCTCCGGAACCCCCAAGTCTTCCTGAACTCTTTACTTGTGGGCTTAATAGCTTTAGGGGCTTCCTCATTGCTCTGGTCCCCTGAATCTTCCATACCTAGTGTAAAAGCCAATCACAATGTGACTTACAGACCACTGAGGCACCTCACTGTGGGCATGAAGGGATACCTGCTTAAGGGAATATGAGCAGCCCTAAAACAAGACAGGATTTTACTCACAAAAGTGGACTTTCACACAAATGATGGGTTTCTGACCTTGTTTCCTATGCTGTGATTGAGACAACTCCAGGTGATTCACAAAATTCAGTTATATAGCAAACACTCAGTTGGAAAGAACCTACACAGCAAATCCAATGTACAATGTCCCCATGTAACTGCTTAAGACCAAGCTCTTCCTAGCAGAGAGGAAGCAATGAAGCAAGCAGCTGGGTGACATTTGAGTGGCTATTAAAAGTCACACTCAGAGGAAACAAAGTTTATGTATATAGGGGATGGGGGAGTTGCAGGGTGGGGGGAGGGGGGAAAATGAGAATCAACTCATGTCATATTCTGGTAAAAACTCTCAATGTTGAATGCAATGATGATGTGTATTCATAATGTACCAATAAAGATTTGAATTAAAAAAAAAAAAGTCACACCCATCCAATGCCACTTGACAGAGCCAGGCTGGATGTGCCGGCAAGCACAGAGGACATATACTGTGCCATTTCTATGTGTGGCTATCAGAGGACTGGCCAAGTACCTCTCGGGCTTTAGAGTTCTACCTCTGGACACCCTCACACAGGCCTGGCTCAAGAGTTAACACTGCCTCAGATCCTGCAAACCAGCCCAGCTGCTGGCTGAGTACAGAGGCCAGCCACGTGACTATTAAGTGAGGGGACAGTCCACTCCACACCACAAGCTGGGAGCCTAGAAATGGGCCTGGTTTCTGTCTACTCTGCCCACAATTTCAGGCATTAAGTTCTCATCTGTTTCATATTCTTCCTAAATCACTAAAGTCATATGCCAATTTTTATTCTTGTTGATAATGATTAATCTGAAGATCTGGGGAATTCTTTTCCAAGCTAGCAAGTCACCAAGTTAATCATAATCGTTAATTTATTCATATGATAAAATTTTTTAAGGAAACAAGTTAGTACCAAGGTTACTGTTTCAACTGCTAATGGGGATAGCACCCAGGGCATCAAGGCTATGCACATGACTCGAGCCACATCTTTAATCCCTGGAGTTAATAAATCTGATAGTATCTGCAAGAGAGTCAAGTCCTATTTTCTACACACCAAACTTCTACTCAAGATGCAATTAAGGGGCTGCTACCGGTCTTCACCAAGGACAAGATATGGATGCAATCCCCTACTTCCAAGACCTATGGAACCTCATGCAGAACTCATAAAGAACACCCTTACCTGCTGCTATGGGGATGGGAATGGCTTTCTGCAGAAGAATTTTCCTCTGCTATACACACACGTAAACACTAATTAAAATAATCAATGGTAAAATGAAGAAACATTGAATCAAATTCCTAACAGTTCAATATTCACATAATATCTCTGAGCTAACATTTACACTATTTACATTAGTAAACTGGGAATACTACTTACTTATAAAGAATTGCTATTTTTTTAAATTTATTTATTTTTTTGTGGCCCTTGTGCTTCCAAGGTAGGTGAGGTATCACTTGAGCTAAATCCCTGGCCCAAGATTCTACTTTAACCACAGGAAATATACAACTTATTGTTAATACTTTGTTGCTATTGTTTAACAGTACTGGGGGCTTTATCTGCCTTATCTCTTGGACACTGTTTCCTAAAATCCCAAATATAACACAAAACCTGGCTGATGAAGACGCTTGGTCCTGCCGTTGGCCTGGTCTCACCACACCGCAGTCACTCACTCACGAGTGTAGAGGATTCAAGCTTCCAGCAACCTAGCCAGTCCAAAGGCTGCTCCTGGATAGACTTCCTACAGGAAACAAAAAACATATTATAGACCTCTTAGGTATACAACTAAATCATGCATACACACAAAATAAGAGAGACCAAATTTTCAAAGTAACCCCTTACTACAGTGACCCATAGAATACCAGAGAATCAGGAAAACACTCCCAGCAATGTCTTTTAAGGACTCAATCTCAATGGCAGATAAGGCTGGTACAATCAAGAGGGTAGCCCAGTCTGTCAAAGGAGGAGTGCTAAGTCTCAGACGAAGCCAGGGGAAATAGGCAGTGGCTCTGAAAGCACCGGGGTCAAGGGCTAGTATTGGGTACCAGTTTCCAATTAGAAGCCTACTTGTGAGATGGACCCAACTCAGTGAAACCCATCACTGACTGGAGAAATATGTTCATAAAGCAGAAAGGCTGAGTTACAAAATTATGCAATATATTTACTTAAAAATATTGTACCTATCATCATCTACTGAAAAACCTAATGAATTAGTAAGATGGGTTCACAATTCCTAATTATTAATACAATGAGTCATTGACATTTGTTTACATAGTATTTCTTCTAGATCCTCTGTGAAACACCCTAAACACTGACTCAAGATTCCTTTGTTTCAATAAAAGAAAGGGTAATGGACCTGTTTCTAACCAGGTTCTAAATATCTTTTCTGGCACAATGGCCTTCACATCTATTCTCCTAGGCAGAACTCTGTCTCTTACTCCTTCTATTCCTGGCTCCAACTGCCAGCTCCCTAGTGAGCCAACACAAAGGAGACACTGTCTCATTAAAGGGACACTGATCACTCACAAGATGCCATGATAATATTCTCTCACGCACGTAGGAAATTCATCCTCAAAATGACTATTTTTTTAAGAGTTCAGAAACCACTTCTCAGAAGAAACTAGAAATAAACACTTGTATTTCACAATACTTAAAACTGATAAAAAAAGTATTTTTAAGAATGAAAACCCATTTTGAAAAAATTTAGGACTGGAAATTATCTCAGTGGTAAAGTGCCTATTAGCATACAACAGGTCCTGTGCTTGATCCTTATGACAAGAAAGATATCAGGGTATATGTTAATCTGAAAAATAAAGATTTTTTCTCAGCATGAGTTCTCAAAAATTAATGCAGAAAGGAAGTTTTTTCTGTTAAGGAGAATCACATAAAGAACTTTTGGAACAGATCAGCCATATTATATCTGCAAAATTTTCACTTTATAATTTCACAAGTATAGAAAAATCAAACAAAATATTAGCCTGTGAAATAAGAACATGTCAGCTATGTGTGGCAGTGCACTTTGTAACCCTAGCACTCAGAAGGCTGAGGCAGGAGGATGGCTACAATTTCAAGGCTGGCCTTAACAATTAATATAGTGAGACTGTCTCAAAAACAAATAAAACCAACACAAAACAAAGTAAAATATATGCATAAGGCAAAAAGAAAACATTATGTTCTAACAAAACTGAGTGTGTCATTCTAAAAACTACCCAGCACAAGGGAAATGTGGTCACAAAACTGTATTCATAGGACTGGGGATTTAGCTCAGTGGTTCTATACACGTCTAATTTGCAAGCACAAAGGCCCTGGTTTGATTCCAGTAACCACATAAAACAATGTCGGGTGTGGTGACTCAGGCCCACCAGCAATCAGTACCATATACCACAGTGCTGGGCGTGGTGACTCACGCCTGTAACCTATAATCCCAGCACTCAGGAGGCAGAGACAGAAGGACTGCAGTGAGTTTATGGCTTGCCTGGGCTACATATTGAACTCAAGGGCCAGCCTGAACTACAAAATGGGACCCTGTCTCAAAAAAAAAAAAAAAAACCAAAAAACTGTTATCATAGAAACATTCTTTGTCTAGATAAACATGGCCCTCTCTATGTTTGCAAAAGTGAAAAAACTAGTTTAATTCCTAAAGTACTTAATTTACAAAACTTTTAAAATGTTTCTAAACATATTACTTCTTGCCTAAAACCTATTCCTACCGACAAGAAGGATAATGCCATGAAATCTTAGTTTGAAAATTTATATATATAAATCAACATTTCTCAACAGCTATTACCAATGAAGCCTGCCAGGTATTTTTTCTTTTTTTTTTTTTTTTTAAGGTTTTTTGAGACAGGGTCTCGCTTTTGTGGTTCAGGCTGGCCCTGAGCTCAGCCTCAAACTCACATCACAATCCTCCTGCCTCTGCCTCCCGAGTGCTGGATCACAGGCGTGAGCCACCACGCCCAGTATTGTATGTGATTACTGGGGATCGAACCCCGGTCCTTGTGCTTGCAAGACAGGCGCTGGAACCACTGAGCCAAATCCCCGGCCCTGCCAGGTACTCTTTTGACTACACGGCTGAAAAGTACATGAAGAGCAGGGCATGTCACCACCATACTTCTCCAATTGCAACTCTCAAACCTCTTGGTCTCAGGCCCCTTTGTATTCTATTTTTTTTTTTGAGACAGAATCTCACTTTTGTAGTTCAGGTTGGCCCCGAGCTCACCATGCAGCCCAGGCAAGTCTGGAACCAGGCAATTCTCCTGCCTCTGCCTCCTGAGGGCTGGGATTATAGGCGTGAGCCACCATGCCCAACACTGAAGTACCGTAGCACTGATTGCTGATGGGCATAAGTCCCCACACCCGGAATTGTGTTATGTGGTTACTGGGATTGAACGTGGGACCTTGAGCTTGCAAGGCAGACTCTGGCATCACTGAACTAAATCCCTGGCACCTCTTTATATTCTTAAAAGTTGAGAATTCAGTTGGGTTCAGTAGTACATCTTATAATCCCAGTTAACTGGGAGGCTGAGACAGAAAGATCACAAGATGGGGCTGGGGATATAGCTCAGTGGTTCCGGCGGCACCTGTCTTGCAAGCACAAGGACCCGGGTTCGATCCCGGTAACCACGTAACAATACTGGGCGTGGAGACTGACCCCAGCAGCAACCAGTACCACATACCACAGTGCCGGGCGTGGTGGCTCACGCCTGTGATCCCAGCACTCGGGAGGCAGAGGCAGGAGGATTGCTGTGATGTGAGTTGGAGGCTGAGCTCAGGGCCAGCCTGAACCACAAAGCGAGACCCTGTCTCAAAAAATCTTAAAAAAAAAAAAAAAGAAAGATCACAAGATGGAGGGTAGCCTGAGCAATTTAGCAATAGTCTGTCTTAAAAAATAAAAAAAGAACTGTAACTGTATGTAGCTAAGAGGTGGGCAGTGAGTGTTGAGAATTCCACAAAGCTTTTACTTATATGAGGTATATCTACTGGTATTTGAAGAATACTAGTAGTACTAGTATAATTTATCTATTTATAAATCCATTGAACATTAACACTTTATAATCCTAGCATTCAGGAGGATCACAAGTTTGACCCCAGCTGAGGCAACAATGAGACTTTGTCTCAAAAAAATGTTGGTGAGGGCCAGGGAGTTAGCTCAGTGGTTCTGGCGCCTGTCTGGCAAGCGCAAGGACCCGGGTTCGATCCCAGGTAACCACATACCATACTGGGTGTGGAGACTCACGCCCAGCAGCAACCAGTACCACATACCACAGTGCTGGGCGTGGTGGCTCATGCCTGTGATCCCAGCACTCGGGAGGCAGAGGCAGGAGGATTGCTGTGATGTGACTTTGAGACTGAGCTCAGGGTCAGCTTGAACCACAAAAGCGAGACCCTGTCTCAAAAAAACCTGAAAAAAAAAAAAAAAAGTTGGTGATGTAACTTAGTATGAAGGTCCAAGTTCAATACCCAATACTGCTACCACTAAACAAACAAGTAAGCAATGAATGAGTGTTATGAGTGGTATACTGTTTTGTATTTTTCAACATCTCTAAAAGAATCCAACTGAATTTTCCTACGTGTTTCCGTATTTTATTATTACGTGCAGTTTGATTGAACTATGTGAAAAAAGTCCAGTTTTGTACAGGTATATCTTTAGAAGATGAAAGAATAGGCCAGGATTTAGCTCAGTGGTTCTGGTGTCTGCCTAGTAAGCACAAGGTCCAAAGTTTGATCCCCAGTATCATACCACAATGCCAGGTATGGTGGCTCACACCTGTAATCCCAGCACTCGGGAGGCAGAGGCAGGAGACTGAGTTTGAGCTTGGCTTGGGATACATTAAAAAAAAGAAAATGAAAGGGTAAATAACAATAACCTATGTTTGTGAGTCATTTAGAAAATCCTGATTCACTGAGTTTTAAGCAGAAAATAGAAAAGAACTGCATTTGTACCAGCTCAGACTCTAGACCAGCCCCCAGGGGATCCTCCTGGGAAAGCCACCCCCAACAAGATGCTTAAATACTTTGGGTAGACTTACCATTTCTTCAAAGAGAAAGTTTAAGTAAACGTGTATTTGAGGGTTAAGATACAAAATACTTTTACTACTTCAAGGTCATTCATTCATAAGAAAAACTGGCATAGAGTATTTTAAAATTAAAGGCCCAACACATCCAAGGAAGAGCACAGTACTCTTTGTCCACACGCCTACAAATGTCAATTCAGAGGAAAAAACTACCACACAAGACTATTATTGTGAAAAGTTTTGATCTCTTAGCTCCAGAGCTAGTTTTGGGGATCTCAGCAGTTCATGAGACACTCTTGGAAAATTTAGGCTCTATTTGTACTAGCTTAAGAATACACCAGGTATGTCCAAAGCAGTAATACCATGGGTGTTGCACGTCAAGACATTTGAAACACTTCCTCTATTATAACAGATTCCCAGACTCAGCTGCAGAGTGGATTGTGTGTGAGTGTGTGTGAGGTACCAGGGACTGAACTCAGGCCTTTGTTCTTCCAATATAGGTGCAGTACCACTTGAGTTAAATCCCTGGCTGGAGTATTTTTTTGGACACAGAGTCTCGCTTTTGTAGCTCAGGCTGGCCCTGAGTTCAGCCTGGAACTCACAGCAATCCTCCTGCCTCTGCCTCCACAGTGCTGGGATTACAGGCGTGAGCCATGACGCCCGGCACTGTGGTATGTGGTTAACATAGAGCTCAGACCTTGAGTTTGCCAGGCAGGGGCCAGAAACACTGAGCTAAATAACGGGCCCCAGAATGAATTTTTTAAAGAACTAAGCAAGCTGGGCATGGTGGCTCACACCTGTAATGACAGCACTGTGCAAGCAGAGGCAGGAGGATTTCTGAGTTCCAGGCTTGCCTGGGCTACATAGTCAGCTCAGGACCAGCCTGAACTATAAAAGTGAGACCTTGTCTCAAAAAAAAAAAAGAATAAAGTAAAATATATCCTCCAAAATTTCAGTTTTATATATATATTTTTAACTTTTAAGTATTAATGATACATAATTTTTACAATCTCTATACATTTGAAAATGTAGCTGTTACTACTGACTCAAATGGAAGTAAAATAATAGAATCACATTTATTTAAAGATGTTTGGTTCTAAAAACTTAAGAGTATTTTTTTTAACATCGTACTAGGGATTGAATCTAAAGCCTTGCTCATTCTAGGGTGGCAATTAGCACTAAGCTACGTCTGTAGTCCCCCCCCCACCTTTTCTTTTGAAGCTGGGTCTTGAAAGCTGCCCAGGCTGGCCTCCAACTTGTGTTCCTTTTGCCTCAAGTTTCTGAATATTTGGGGATATAGATATGTACCACCACACCTGGATGAGACTAACTCCTTGTGATCAGTCTCTGAGACACTTTAAATACAACCACAATTAAGTTCTTATGCAATAGGAAACCTTAGGAAACTTGCCATAAGGTCTGTAAGTGGAAATTCTGCCTCATTTGGTGCCAAAATGATTTTTCAAAACAATTTTCCTCTCAAACAATATTCAAAACTAGTAAGAATATACCTAGAATTTTTTTTTTTTTTTTTTTGAGACATGGTCTCGCTTTGTAGTTCAGGCTGGCCTTGAACTCACTATGTGGTCCAGGCCAACCTCAAACTCACAGCAATCCTCCTGCATTTGCTGCCCAAGTGCTGTCAGGATTACAGGCGTGAGCCACCACATCTGGCATTTATACCTGGAATTTTTAAGATAATCTAATGTAAAAGCATCATGCACTCTTGGCATTAGTAGCTGCAGTGGCTCACAGGACACCTGCCACAGGCCACTCTGCTTGTCCTAGAGACCTTACATCTGCTCCAACAAAAGCTATGTTTGTCCATACATACTGAGAGTTTAAGTCCAGAACGGAAACACTGATCCAAATCTTCATTAATTGTAGTATCTATACACAATCTAACCCAACTCAACAAACTCCATTTAAATTCTTTAGATGTCAAATTCAAAGTTTTGCTATTTAACACACCAGTCATTAAAATTATTTCGATGAAACAATGGTTTTACACAGAAAACTTCTTGCAAGGAAAATGTAAAAGAAAAAAATTGCAACAATCTCATTTGTTCCAAACTTCTTGGCTGTTACTGATTGGGGGGGATTAAGCTTAATTGTCAATGTGGCCTGGAAGCTGTGAAAGGGATTAGTGAAGCATATGTTTGGGTGTTTACGGGTGGGTAAGGGAGGCTTTGCACTGGGAACCTATCTATTCCCTGGCCCCTTCCCCTTTGGGGCTCTTTAGTGCTCTGCTCCTGGTCACCACTAATAAGTGGCTTTGCTCTACCATGCCCTTCTACCATGATATTTCTGCCTCAAGGACTGAAACCTCTGTGTAATCCAAATTAATTTCCTTTAAAGATGGGGGAATCATACTCTCTCTGTCCAGCAGTGAGAAAGATGAGTAATATACAGATTCATAGACAGCTGGAAAGAAAAAGCAAACGTTGTTAGAGAAACACTTGTAGACTTATGACTTAGCCAGACCCCATGTGAGGCCTCTAAACTTCAATCTCCTAAGTGACTACCTACGCTAGGCTCTCCTGTCTCTTTCATATTATTTCAGAGATACCAAGATCCTGAGTGAGAGTGACTATTATTCTTAATGGAAAGTCACTTTTGAGCCTAAGGAATCACTACTATGTTCAGGTACCTGTGCTTATCACAAATTTTGGTCTTCCTAATGTATTTCTGGCTGGATATCTAGAATGTATGCCTGTGTGGGTGCTTGAAAGTTCCCCCATAGACATTTCTCTTTTTAAAAATTTCAATGTAATATAAGTAGATATTAACAAAATATTAAAAAAAAAACCACTCAAAGATATTTCTAGGACAAACCTGCAAACAAAATGTGGAGTTTCTGGGTCCTATAGCTGTTAGTGACCTCCCATTCCCTACTGGCCATCCTATGCTTTTATGACCAGTTCGTATGGTCTCTAAGCACAACACTGCTGGCTGTCAGTCTAAATCCCTGTCCCTCCCAGCGCCTAGGAACTCATCATTTTCTGCTGTCCTTGGCTGGGCGCATCACAGACCTCAACACGTATCTATAGTCCCAAATGCAAGCGACTCTATTCCTTCTCCAGTCTGTCTTCACTGCTGCAACAGTTGAAACCCTGTGACAGAGCAAGCACATTGTACAGTACATACAAAGTGCCATTTCATTCTCTCAATTCTCATGTTAGAACTTCCATAAAAGGTCCCAGAAGGAACCCTGGTCCCATCCTGAACGAATCACTAGATAATGGCAAACCTTATCAACAAAGCCTCATGGTACTTTGAGGAGACATGAGGACACCATCTTCACTGGTAGCACCAACTCACATTTATTCTGTGTTTTTCCCAAAAGATAAAAATTTAGCTGAGCCAGTAAATACAGTCCAAAAACACTGCCTACTCCTCATAAAGGTGATCAACTTTCCAGGCATTTAAAGTCAATTACTTTTAAAACTCACTTTTTCGGTAAGTATTTTTATCATTATTGAGAGTAAGTGGTTTTCAAAAAGTGGTCCATAACCCACCCCAGATTAAAGGTATCTGCACAACCCTTAGACATTACATGGCCTTTTTACTGTCAGTTCTGAGAATTTTCCAGAAGCTAAATGATAGTACTGTTTAAAGTGGGAGAAGTTATGAGAATCTAACTGCTGTTAGTTAAGCCACATGCAGATTTGTAAAAACATAAATGTATGCCTTTTTCATGTTATTTAAATATGGAAAGTAATTTCTGTAAAATATTATATATATGACTATAGAAAGGCTTAAGTATTTAAAAAGAATAAAAAATTTAAATGACTCTTTAAAACATGGTATGAACAGATGTACCCCAAATAAACAAAAAAGTCTTTTGGGTGCTTCAGTGGCTTTCAGGAATCGAAAGAGGTCCCGAGTTCTTTTTGCAATTAGCTAGCATCTGGTCATGGAGGAGTGTTCCAAAGATGTGACCTGAAAAGGCTGTACCTTGCTGTGCCTTTTCATCCAGCCAGGACTCTGAGGACAGTAAGAAATGCCTCAGTGCTGGATTTTTCCAGCAGCCTCTGCCTTTCTCAGTTTTACCTGATTACTCAGGAGAGGGCTCTTGATGACTACCACCTGAGTTTAGGTTAAGCCTTTTCTCATAAGCGTTTGCTTTTCAAAATGAAGTTGCATCTTTGACAGGTTATAGCCTAAAGGATCATGAAAGCTCAAAAGTCAGGAATTAACTCATACTTCAGTAAGAATCCTCCTTCCTTCCCTGGTAGTGGTGGAGGCCAGCTTTGTTTATTGCTGGGTGTGGGGGTGGAAAAGTTTCAACTTTAAGACAAAGGAGTTGTGGCACAAACAGGTTTTCTTGTTTCAACTTTTACAGGTCCACAAATAGTTGAATTTAACAGTCAGTGCTATTTAAGAAGCAACTTCTTGTAACCCATCATTACAGCATGGGTGAGACAAGTAAGGAAAAAAGGACATTTCCCTACTGAAGAGAAAAACACTTTCTTTTGTTGTAAAAGAGAAAACACTATTGTTTTTAAAATTATAATCTAACAAATTCAGAGTCCCAGGCTTTTCAGGGACACATCCTCTTGGTGCATGCTAAGTCCCTGGTCTTGTCCCTGCAGCCAGCAATGCCCATTCCCTAGCACCTCAGCAAGACCTTCCTCCACCTCCGACATGGGAAGGAACCACTGGTGAAGCAGACAGGTAGAGGTTTAGTCCATTTATGAGAAGGTGCGTTTTAAGCTCCCAATCCCAGCTCCAATCACTGGCAAATCCACTGGGCTGCACTTTCCTATTTGTGAAATGGGGGCAATGACTTTTCTAAAAGGTGTTCTGAAATCTGAAACAATATTGGGTCAAGCACCAAATAAGCAACACACCTGCCAAGGGTGAAACAAACTGGTAGTGTCACTCACCAAAGTGACAACATCTGTATGCTGGCAAGGGTTGGGAGGGCACCTTTCAGAAGTATCTTTGACTAATATTTACCCAAATCCCCTTTGGCACCGGGACACAGGCAACTGAGCAAGTATCAGCCCTGTTCTGACAGAGAAAATAGAATCGCTTCCCTTCAACCTAACACAAACCTGAGAGCGTACAAAGCCAAGCTTTTCCAAAAAGTGACAAACTGAACACAAACTAATGTTCATCATATCACAAGCTTAAAGAAAAATATCCACATAGGGGCCGGGGAGTTAGCTCAGTGGTTCCGGCGCCTGTCTTGCAAGTGCAAGGGCCTGGGTTCAATTCCCCGGTAACCACGTACCATACTGGGTGTGGAGACTCATGCCCAGCAGCAACCAGTACCACATACCACAGTGCCGGGCGTGGTGGCTCACGCCTGTAATCCCAGCACTCGGGAGGCAGAGGCAGGAGGATTGCTGTGATGTGAGTTGGAGGCTGAGCTCAGTCAGGGCCAGCCTGAACCACAAAGCGAAACCCTGTCTCAAAAAAAAACCTAAAAAAAGAAAAAAAAAGAAAAATATCCACATAATAGAATCATCTAAGACATGAATTAAAGGATGAGGGTTGGGGATTTAGCTCAGGTGGTACCGTGCCTACCTTGGAAGCAGAAGGGCCCAAGTTCAATCCTCAGTAAACCACCCCCGGAAAAAGATGATGATACATCTCAACATTCAGTGCCACGAGAGCCCACAAATTTGAGTCATAAGAGTAATGACTATTAGGCCAGAGATTTAGCTCAGTGGTTCAGTGGTCTTGCAAGTGCAAGGGCCTGGGTTCAATCCCCAGTAACCACATACAATACAGCAGCAATCAGTACCACATACCGCAGTGTCAGGCGTGGTGGCTCACACCTGTAATCCCAGCACTCGGGAGGCAGAGGCAGGAGGATTGCTGTGATGTGAGTTTGAGGCTGAGCTCAGGGCCAGCCTGACCTACAAGTGAGACCCTGTCTCAAAAAAAAAAGGAGTAATGACTATCAACCTACAGAGTGGCCACACTAGAAGAACTCCACCCACAGAGTTGTGTTTTACAACAGCAACAGCTGTAATGTGGAGCTCCTTGCTGGTGTTTTTACTTTCTATTTTTGCATTGTTTAAACTTCCTGTACATGTTATCTTTATACTGAAAAACACTAGAGTTATCGTCATCTTGGAAAAAATGATTTTTATAAAGGTATATTAAATCTCTTATCAGCATATGAAAAACAGAATCTCAGCACCGAAGTTTGACAGAGAGAAGTAAAAGTATCTGCTCTATAAAACACACAAGATAATTATTGCTTAGTAATAAATTTTACAGTCATCGCTACAGACTTCTTAACAACTATGTCCAACTGCCTTTTCGGTTTCTTTTAGCGACTTCCCTTCAAAATTAGTACTCAAAGTAAAACGAGGCCCGGACAATATGAACTGTCTTACAGGCAAGGATGTGCGCTTACACAAAATGAGCTCAATTCGACTTTGTGCTTTGACAACCCCCCTTTCCTGGCTGTTAACCACACAGCGTTTGTACTGAATTAACATACGCAATATGATACCAGCCATTACATACCCATAAGACCCTATCATTTAAATATATTCAAAAAGGAGACTGTTTAACAGAAAACCTCAATGGAGTTAAGGGTCCACTAACCATATGAAAAATAGGGCCTTGGACAAGTCACGGTGCAGGAACCCAAGGGCAACAGAGTGGACCCCAAAACGTGTGCATCTTTGCTCTTCAAGAGTCAACTGGAAATTATATGGCAGGCATATAACCCAATGTAAGAAATGTCCTGTTAAAAAAATTAATGAAAAGCAATTCTTTGGACTGCATAGCACCAACTTCTTCCAGAGAATTACCACCCTAGGGCCTAGAAAGCCAGAACCAACAACAAAATGTGAGCCAAAGTCCCAATCAAAGCCCATCAGAACCACACAGCACAGTGAACGCCAGTATGCCCCAGCGGGGGCCATGCATACTAATTCCGACACCAATTAGTGCCATTTCTCATCATACCGTAACTTCTCTGCCTGAATTTAGGTAAATACTAATAAGGGGGACCTTCTGGTGGAAACCAGAGAAAATTAAAGAAAACTAAAGACACTGTTCAGGGTAACATCTGAAGCTGAAATTTTCACTCTAGAGCTGGGGCTGGGTCTTACACCCGCAACCATTACTGGGGCATATACGCTGTGTTTAAAACGCAAAAGCAAGGACCCAGTCACACTGACATTTTGAACTCTGGGTGCGGCTGAGGAGCTTGAGGCTCTAGGGCGGGCGTCAGCAAAGATATATTTAAAGAGGAGCTGTGCACGGGCCTCCCCAGAAGACCCGGCGCCTCCCCCGACTCGCTCTGCAGCCCATCGCGGGGCGGCTCGGGCGCACGCGGCCCTGCCCGCGCAGCGTCGCGGCTCCCAGCCCCCTCTCCACGTCCGGCGCTGGGAGCAAACGCTACGCGAACGCGGCCGCAACCGGTCGTGATTCAGCGCAAACACGGGCGCGCTGGCCGTCCAGCCCGAGCTCTTCTGCCACAGCGCAGCACGGGCCACCGGCTCGAAACCGGCAGGCCACGACCGCCACCTCGCGAACGCCGGCCGCCGCCCGCGCGCGCCAGGCCGCACCCGCGGACTCGCGGCCGCCATCTTCTTGGCGGGAGCGGCGGTGCGCGGCCTCGGACCCCGTCCGAGGGGCTCGGAGCCGGCCCCGCCCCGCTCCCCAGTACGACCCGCGAGGCGCCCGCCCCTCAGCCGCGTTCCGGAGCACTCACCGCGGGCCGGCAGAGCCCCGCAGCCATTTCCTGAGCCGCAGCAGGGCTAGAGCGGTTAGCCGCGCGCCGGGCGGAGGCAAACGAGACGCAGCTGGCTAGAGAGGCGCCCGCGCGAGGCGGGCGGAGCTGACCACCGAGCTGCGAGAGGCTAGAGCGGCCGGCCGTGCCCGAGAGCAGAGGGCTGGGAAGGATCGCCACTGGACGCGCAACTGTGCCCCGCCCCGCGCATGCTCCGGTCTCCCGCACCTGCACCCCGGGCGTACTTCAGAGTCCGCTTTGCCCTACCCTTAAACTTGATGGCTTCCTGCTTCGCGGCCAAGGATTCCGGATCCTGGAGGTTAAAGCCAGTGACAGAAACCTGGAAGAATTCCTCCGAATATCCCGGACAGGGCAGAGGCGTCCCCGGGGCCACTGCAGGGATCACACCCTGTCCGGCCTTCACATCTAAACGCTTCCGGAGTGTGAAGTTGGCATTCTCAGGTGAACTCTGCGTCCGAGGCAGGGAGGAAGAGCATCAGAAGTAAAGGGCTAGCGATCCTTTTTTCAGGCCACACTTTTCATTTCCCTTTCATCCGCAGTCAGGCAGACGCGGCGCAACAAGGAGCGTCCAGCCGTGAGGCTTCCCGCAGACTTAATTTTTAGACTCTCTCCAAGCTTGCCTCCCGCCACATCCGCCCCCCACTCAGAACTACCAGACGCCGTCTCTGATCCCCTCGGACAGAATGCGCAGCAGGCAGTGGAGGCTTACAACTAGCCAGCCCGCTCCGCCGCGATCCTAAGTCCCCCCACCAAGGAAGGGACCACCAAAAACTCACTACCTGGGGCACTGAGAGTGAGGTCTGATGGATACACGACATCCCCTTGGCCTCCTTTAAGTTTGCTCAGCGGTAACTAGTGTGACACCCATTATCTGTCTCTAGATGGCTCAGGAAACATAGAAAGGGCCAGCTGCTGCCTTGAGACGACCTGGACGTTGGCCACTTGCCCTGAGCAAACAGGTTTTGCCCATTACTCTACAGGCTCTTGCTTCTACAGCTGTGCACGACACGTTGCTTGGAAGAAGGGATCTTCTGGGTCTGATTTTAGCCCTTCTCCAAGAGCAACGGGACATCCAGTCAATTTGTACCCAGAGACCTCTAATGCTTTCATGAACAGGGGTGTTGGGCACGTGTGCTTCCTAATCAACGTCCCAAGACTACAAGGTCTTCCGGTTTCTGAGACTTTCAAAGACTGTAGCTGTGGAGGCTGGCAGGGTTCAGCCCACACTCCCCGTTTTTTTACTGTCGCATCCAGTTGAAGAGGGAAGGTACTGCCCTCAGATGTGCAGCGAGGAGTTCAGCATCCCGCGAGAAGGGGCTGAAATTAGCTTGAACAGGCAGTGAGGGTTCTACGGAGGGCTAGACGCACAAACAGGCCTCCGCAAAGGTCACGCTAAACGGAGCTGAGAGGGGTGCCTCTGTCTAGGCCTTTTAGCTAAGGGCTTTCCCTGGTGCTGGGCATAGAATCCAAGACCTCACACTAGGTAAACAATCCACTCAGAGCTACCCCAGTCCTCAGCATCTTAAAAGGGAGATTTCATCTTTAATCCTGTGGTGCAGTTTCAAGCTGGCATTCAGAGATAAAGAAACAAAAAGGGAGGGCAAGAGGGAGGCACAGAAAACGCAGACACAGCAGGGAAGGGACGGCAGAAACTCGGTTACTACTGGCCACTGGTTTCACCAAGGCGGCAAAGAACTCGCCTTCTCCGCGGCCCTTTCCCCTCCGGGGGATCTGTCTGGAGAAGCAGGTTCAACGCGAGGCTGCTTGCCTCAGGCAACAGTTCGTGTCTGGGCTCATCTTCACTGACCGGCTGTCATTCCTCCTGGCAGTAGCCAAGAGTACTCCTAACCAAACGTTTTAAAAGTGAGTTCTAGAGAACAAATCAACCACCTCCAACTGCGGAAAAAAAAAAAAAAATCGTAAAAGCCCGAATCTGCAAATAAAACCCAAAGGAGCATCAGTGCCCACAGGGAGGAAGGGTAGCAGTCTGAGTTGAAGGGTAGCTGCCTGGGTCGAGGTCAGAACATGTAGGGCGGTAACTCCACAGTCCTTTAAAAACTGCCAATGCTGAATGTAGATTCCCGTGAAAACCCTAGGCGGGGAGGGGCGCGGTGCCGGGTGCCCTAAGTACTGCTCCCTCCCAAGTGCCAGCACACAGGGATCCAAAAGGGAGGGGGCTGGGCAAGGGAGCCCTGGCAGAGGTGAGACTCCACTGAGGCTGGGCCTCTGCCCTCGTCCCAGGACTCCACCCCAGGAGACCGAGCTAGCTGGGCTCCCCAACGCTCACCAGCAGGTGGGGACGGCGCCTGAGGCTCCTCTGCAGCCAACCATAGGCAACCATTGCCTGCTTCCACTTAGTCCCACAGCCTGGTTACCTGGCACTCTGCTCCAGACACACCAAACAAGTTCATTGAGCAGTAATTACAAGATGTGACTCCCGTCTCCTCGGGTAGAATGTAGATTCCCAGGGAAAGACACATCCAGAGCAGCAGTCCCTCGATATTGCCAGGCAAGAATGGGTTGGAATCCCCCCCTTCATCCAGACACCAAAATCCTCCGATGCTCGTCTCATATAAAATAGTTCAGTATCTGCAGAGAACCCACACCCATCTTCCCATATACTTTTAGATGACTTAAATACCTAGCAACGTAAATGCTAATGCAAGCAGGCATTACGCCATGTTGTTTAGGAAATAATGACAAGAAAAATTTGTATGCGCTCAGTAGAGATGTGGGTTTTTTTTAAATCCTGATTTGTTGTTTCTCACTCTTATTCTGTTGACACAAGAGTCTCTTAACTATGTAGTTCTGGCTGGCCTCTCACTCAGAGATGCTACTGTCTCAGACTCCCATATGCTAAAATTACAGGTGTTCACCACCCTGCTTTGCTCTTTCAAATATTTTCCACAGAAGCAGAAATATGAAAATGGAGAACTCAACTATCTTTCCTTACTGCTAGAAAAGCTTTAAGTGATGAATCTGCATGACTTTCACATTGTGTAAGGCCAGCTAACTATTTGCTTTCATTTGTCTGTTTTGCCATGCTGGGCAAAACAAATCCATCTCCTAAAGCATGCTTGGCAAGGGCCCCACCAGGAACCACACTTCCAGCCTCAAAAGTTAACTTAGCTGAATTACCTTGCATGTGCAGTCAACTTGCAGTCAGACCAGCTCTAGCTTCTCAGAGCTAAATGGAGCAATACACGCAGCTTTGATTACCCTTTCCAAAAAAGAGGATACTTTTCACAGGTAGGGCAGATGGAACTGAGTCACAACACTATCAGAAAAGGCAGCCTAAAGCATATTACTGGGTTTTGTTGAATGTGGTTGTAATAAAACCATCTTTCACAGAGTATACCAGTGCAGTGTACTGGCAAGAGGAGCAAGAGCATGGGGGAAAAAAAAGAAAACAACGGAAAAACTTAGCAGAAGTTAAACTTTGTGCTTTATCCCCAATGTCCTACAGAAAGCCAGCTTCTGTGTATAATGCTGTCTAATGTTCAAAATAGCAACTAAGAAATTCCATTTTGGGGCCGGGGAGTTAGCTCGGTGGTTCCGGCGCCTGTCTTGCAGGCGCAAGGACCCGGGTTCGATTCCCCGGTAACCACATAACAATACTGGGTGTGGAGACCCACACCCAGCAACAACCAGTACCACATCCCACAGTGCCGGGCGTGGTGGCTCACGCCTGTAATCCCAGCACTCGGGAGGCAGAGGCAGGAGGATTGTGATGTGAGTTGGAGGCTGAGCTCAGGGCCAGCCTGAACCACAAAGCGAGACCCTGTCTCAAAAAAAAACCTAAAAAAAAAAAAAAAAAAAAAGAAATTCCATTTTGTTTTTTAGGTATAATAGGAAAGGAAAGAAATAGATGGGAGAAGGGAATCCCCTACATCGGCACCATACAAAAGTAATGTACATGGTCCAGGGATTTAGCTCAATGGTTCTGGTGTCTGCCTTGCAAGTGCAAGGTCCTGAGTTCAATCCCTGGAAACAACATACTATACTGGATGTAGAGACGAGACTCTGTCTCAAAAGAAAATAATAATGATTATTATTAATAATAATGACGACAGTGTGCACATATTGAGTATGTGTAACTGGCATGTGAACACTACTGGTGCTGCGACTTTCAATCAGAGAACAAGGACTGTTAATTATGGAACTGGACATGTTAGCTTCTGTAAGTTCCTTAAGACAAGGCTGCAGTGGACTCATGACGTCCTCATACAAGGCAGAAAGAACGACTTGTAAGACAGGGAACTGAATCCAGATAGATTATTCTCAGTTCTAGTATTTCTATAGATCCTTGTGTATACAAGGTATTTTTATGTTCTCTACTATAATAAACTCGTTTTGTTATCTTAACAAGAAAGAATACATTAATACTGAACCGTGCTTATTATTTCTACCAGATGTTTTGTGGTACTCTTACATTTCTTTTAAAATTCAATGAAAAGTAAGTAAAGTCCAACTTCAAAGAAAGCATTATTTTAATAGATAAAAGGCATAAAAAACTATTTATTATCTGATTGGTTTTATTTCTTAACAGTCTTTAAAGGATGTATCAAGTAAGAAAGCTAAAAAAAAAATGGCTTTCAGAATGTAACAGGAAAGTGTGTAAGATAGGACAAAAAAATTGCTCTTACAGCCTTATGACACCAGAACACGGTTTGAGAATGGGCTGGAGAACAGGGAGATGCAAACTCACAGCACACTGCGCTGCCAACTCAGCTGGTAAGCACAGGGCAGAGGCGCAGGGCCTCAGAAACAAGTTGACCACCTTCCAGACCTAGACAGGGGGCACGGTACCATTCTTAGGCCTTCGGCATAACCACAATGCTCTGGAGTATGGGGCTTGGGGATAGCGTGGACTACACTCAGACAAGCTACACACAAAGGTACATTTTCAAAAGAAAATACAACATTTGAAAAGTGAAACAGGCTTTTTGAAGTCAAGTCTAAACAGTGATCTTCCAGAATTAGAGTTTTTCTGGAATAGGAATACAGGTAGAGCACTAATGTGAAATTTAGCATGCTTCAAAATTTGACACTTTCTAAGCACAGACATGAAATCCCACAGTTGACCTCAAGCAATGGATCATCAACTACAAGCTCCCTAAAAACATTATATAAAATTATTTTTAGGCTCTGCATATATAAGGGATATATCAAACTTGAATGACCTATTTGTGTAGACTTGATCTCTTTGCCAGCATATCTCATTAGGTAAGTACAAACATTCAGATTCTGAAAATATCTGATCTAAACATTTCTGGTCCTGAGCATTTTGGAAAAGGGACACTCAACCTGTAGTGTACAAATTAATTCCTGCTCTTGCTTAGCTTAAAAAAATAAATGGTAGGGGCCAGGGATTTAGCTCAGTGGTTCTGGCACCTGCCTTGCAAGCACAAGGTCCCAGGTTTGATCCCCGGTAACCACATACAATCATTATACCATTATCAGGTGTGATGACTCACAATCACCAGCAATCTACCACATACCACAGTGCTGGTTGTGATGGCTCACGCCTATAATCCCAGCACTCAGGAGGCAGAGGCAGGAAGACTGCTGAGCTCAAGGCTGAGTTCTGAGACCCTGTCTCAAAAAACAAAAACAACAAAACACAACCCAAATGGTGAGAGTGAAAAAGGAGTGTATTTGAAGGAAAGAAAAGAGGCTCAGCTATGGGAGCATCAAAAGGTCACCTAAAGGGGAAGTTCAGTTTTACTCTGAATGTTAACAAAAGCAATGCCCATAAATTACCCCACCCTTTTTTTGTTTTTTTCAGACAGGGTCTTGCCATGTAGTCCAAGCTGGTCTCAGACTCACTGTGTAGACTAGGACAGCCCAAACTCCTGATGGTCCTCCCTCCTCAGCTTCCCCAGCTCTGGGAACACAGGCATCCACCACTACACCCAGCTAAACGACCCTTACTATACCAGCATCTTTTTTCAGTTCCAAACTGAGCTAATTGCTTTTCAAATTTACAAACTGATGCGTCCACAGGAGAAATAGATCTATAGGAATCTGCCTATGGGAGGTGGAAAGCCACTGACAGTGCCCTTTATGGTTGTGTAGAGAATTATTAAGCATACAAAGGTTTCTGTCCTTCTAATTAACAAAAAAAGGCTTTTACAGAATAAATGTAGAGGAAAAAGAATGACACGAGGTGCAACTCAGTCGTAGAACACTTGCTTATTAGTATGTGTGAGGCCCTGGGTTCCACCTTCAGCACTGCAAAAACCAAACCAAACCAAAATAAAAAAAAACCTAACCAAAATAAAAACAAAGTAAATGTAGGAAGGAAGGAAGGAAGGAGGGAGGGAGGGAAAGAGAAAGAAAGAAAGAAAAGGAAGGAAAGATAAAGAGCAAATGAAACAAAATCTGCCTTGTCTCCACTTAGTGCTTCTAGTTCCCAGTTATGTATCTGGCCACAAAGTTATGCTGGTGAAAATCTCTCCTTAAGATACGCACTCATACAGCTATGCATAGTGGGTCAAGTACATTTGTGGTTTTTGTTAATTTTAAATGAAAATGATCAAATCTTGATATAGCTAGGTGTGAAGGGCATAATCAAACTCAATATGGAACCACATATGAAAGTGTGTTGACTGGGTAAATGAAGCAATTGCTACTCAAAATGACCTCTGTTTGGACTTTTCTACTCATCCTAGTAGGACTGTACTACTCCCCACTGTTTCAGCTAACATTTGGGAACCAGTTTATGTCCCAACTTCAGCTGGAGTGAAAGGTTAAAAAGAGAAGAAAAGGGAAAAGAGGAGGAAAATATTATTATTATTATTTTTTAAGGTTTGTTTTGAGACAGGGTCTCGCTTTGTGGTTCAGGCTGGCCCTGAGCTCAGCCTCAAACTCACATCACAGCAATCCTCCTGCCTGTCTCCCGAGTGCTGGGCTTACAGGCGTGAGCCACCACGCCCGGCACTGTGGTACGTGGTACTGGTTGCTGCTGGGCGTGAGTCTCCACGCCCATTATGGTATGTGGTTACCGGGGAATCGAACCCAGGCCCTTGCTCTTGCAAGACAGGCACCGGAACCACTGAGCTAACTCCCCGGCCCGGAAAATATTATTTTTATGCAATCAACAATATTTATCCACAGAATTAATAATAAAATTCTCTGAACATCTTCACTAAGAAACTTAAGAATAAAAAGTTAAGTCAAGGAAGACTGGCATATAGGTATTTGCTATCTATCTGTGCAAATGACTTTAAGCAGCGACAAATACTATATCTGTAAGCTATCCTGAAAAATTAGGAGGTTTGCTTGACCAAGTCTCTGAAAGTCAGGGACACTGGAGTATAGAGGTTCAGCTTCTGGATTTGGAGAGTAAAACAAAACCAGCCAACAAAATAATGTGGTATTGTAAAACACAGCTGATTTATGGTTATTTCCACAGTCTATAATTTGCGTATTAGACGCATTCTGTATTTTATTATCAAAATGTTCTTCCCTTTAAAAACTCATTAGCATTAAGACATATAGTCTTAATACCACATTTTCAAAATGAAACAACTTCTCAGGTTCAAAGCCACTCCTTGGCTCATTGAACCTTTGATTACCTGTGCAAGGGAGATTCGCCACTTGATGAACTATCAGGCTGCCATCTTGGTCAACATGCAGTCTATCCTCGATGGTAACCAACATGGCCTTCCCCTGCACCTACTCATCTCTTTTCTCCTGTCTTTGCTACAAACACCCTCAAAGGAGACCTCCATGCACACCTGGCTGTGGTTGCCTTTATCTCTATTTGAATCAAGACCCATACTTTCACCAGTTCCTGACACCCCTCTTTGTCTCAGACTCAGTTAAACCTAAAGCATGTAAAAAATCAGCTCACCATTTCTGCTCTTCCCCCCCCAATCCAAGTCCTTCTGTGATGTTTCCCTATTTTGTGGCAGATCCCATCCTATAAATCCAAATGCACAAGCCAAAGGTCTAGCATGGTCCTTGACCTCCCCGATTACATCACCTATCAGGCCAGTGTTCCACATGATCACTTCTCTCCACATCTGTTGCATGGCCCTAGGTATCTTCACATCATTTATTCATCAGAGTTGAATACTTCTCATTCCCACCATGTCACTCAACGCTTTGCTCTGTCACCAACAACTAAAGTGCCAGTTCTGCTGACTCTCCCTTCCACTTTCCTCCTAGGGTGACACCACTAATCGCAGCTTCTTGAAGTTCTAGACCCTGACACTTTGGGGAGAGCCTTCTAAGTCTCCGGCTCTCCGCAGAGGTCTCTGACCACTTCTCTTCCTTAGTGACTATCTGTGGCCATCCTTGAGTTCTAGACTTAAGCCACTACTTATCTCTATGTCTTTCTAAATGTATTTATCAACTGTTTGTAACAGCTCTGATCCTTCCTTGGAGGCTTGTACATATCCCATACACACCTCAAATTTAACATGGCCCACAAGGAATTCCATCATCTTCCCCTTATTCCACTTCCTTCTTCATCATGCTCACTCCCCTCAGTGGATGCCACTTACTTGATTAGCCAGTCTCCATATCCAAGCATGGTCCTGGAATTCTCTCCTACAACTCCCTCATGATTTGTCCATTTCCCAACTAAGCAGAGGTCTCCATTTTAGTTTTTACTACTGCTGCTTCTGGGTTAAAATGCTCAGTACTGTTCACTTATTTATTTCTTCATCTACTCAACAAATTTTTCGTCCAGCTCCTATGCGCTGGATGCCTCAGCTACAACCAGGTATGTTCTTGCCCTCACGAAGCTTGCACTTTTCGGGCCCCTGAAGAGTGTCAAGAGGACAAAGATGTGAGATGAAGAGATCATCCCACCGGTGGCAGCTTTACAGGAACTGACCTTCCCAGGAGAACACTGAATAGGAAGACACTGTGGCAACCCAAGGAACAGACTAAGGCCTCGAGATTGGGAAATATTAAACACAGGCCAAGTGCCGGGCGTGGTGGGCGTGGCGGCTCACGCCTGTCATCCCAGCACTCGGGAGGCAGAGGCAGGAGGATTGCTGTGATGTGAGTTGGAGGCTGAGCTCAGTCAGGGCCAGCCTGAGCCACAAAGTGAGACCCTGTCTCAAAAAAACCCAAAACAAAACAAATAAACACAGGCCAGTTTCTAGGCAAGATTATAAGAGGAAGGAAGAAAAGGTGCTGCCAACCCTTCTTTAGAGTAGATTGTTTTCTCTCTTTAGGGCACTAGTTTCTTCAGGCTTTCCCTTTGGGAGGCCCCTTGCACTTTTTGAGTTGATATTACACAACTATCTAC
The DNA here is from genome assembly GCA_004026965.1 of Petromus typicus. NCBI lineage: Eukaryota > Metazoa > Chordata > Mammalia > Rodentia > Petromuridae > Petromus > Petromus typicus. The sequence continues at coordinate 57,165 of PVIR01006375.1, forward strand.
CCGGAGCTAAGCAGTACTAAAGCTATCACTATTGACTGTGCTGCATCTGCGTTTTAAATAGGCTTTATGTCAAAACTTTGGACGTGCAGATTTAACTCACTCAATTAATGGAAAATGTCCACCGCCAGCCTTCTGTGTCAAACCTACCGCTGAAGTGAACTCAGGGTGAAAGGTCCGACCTCGCTTTCTGAAGACTCCGTTTACTTTTAAGCAATCACAGCAAACCACATGTCACCCCAACTTTAAACATTTGTTCCTGAAGCATTTTTAAATTTCTTAACGTTATAATCATTCTGTGCAATGACGGAGTTTCCACTCTTCTCAAGCAAATAAACAATAACCAACAAATAAATACGCAAATATCTATCACCTCCTTCCCGGCCCCTCTCCTGCTCCATCCAGCACCCTCAGCCCTGAGCGCACCGACGGCCACCAAGACCCGTTCAGGCGCTGGGGTCTGTCTCCCTGGTGAGCGTCTCTGTCCTTTCTCGAACGCAGCCGAGGAAGGCGCCTCTTTGATTACTGCTCTGGCCCCGAGTGAAGGCGCGAAGGGTATTTTTCGTCAAGTAAACCTGGAGGAATTTGCTTCCACTCACGGAGGGAGAGCTCTTGACCAGCGGCTTTCCCCAGGCCTCTGGGAGGCGAAACTGACGGGCCGCCAGCCGAGGTACACCCTCCTCATCTCAGGGATCAGCACCTTCCCGCCCCGCCTCATCCCTTTTGGCCTCACACAAACGACGCTAAAAGAGCTGGGACCTTTGCCTCGGATTTAGTCTAGACGTCGCCATCCCAGCACGAACTCTCCGCACTCCGACATCTTCACAGCCGCCATCTTGCGCAAAAGCGGCACACTTCTTTTGACCTTCGCGCCAACCCGTAGAGCGAGGGAGCCGCCAGCTTGAGGGGCGCAAGAACGGAAGCTTGAAACCCTACCTTCCGGCGCTCTCGTGCCCCGCCCCCTTCCAGGAGAGATCTATTGGCTGCCTGCTAGCGATCTTGTGATCTCGCGAGAGGTGGCTGAGGGGCAGCCATCGGTGTGTCTGCCCTCACGCTCCCCGCCCCGCCCCCGCTTAGACCGCGGTTTCTGCCTCCGCCTTCCCTGTTTGGAATCTGCTGCCGCCGCCCCTCCCCGGCCCCGGGAGCGGCCGCGGAGCCCCCGCCGCCCACACCGCATCGCGCGGGAGGCGGGATCAGCACGGTAAGATGGCCGCGGCAGGCCCCGGAACGGCTCGGTAGTACCGGGGCGGGAGGCTGGGGAGTGAGAGTCAAAGGCCGGAGGTTAGAAGTCGAAGTCAAGCTCCCGGCCGGGGCTGCCTGCACTACGGAATGGAGGCTGGAGGTCGGAGGCCAAGGGTCGGGCCGGCGGCGCGGGGTTAAGAGCCAGGTCCGGAGGCCAACATCCGGCCGCGCTGCCTGCACCTCCTGCGCGCGAGTCTTACGGTTCAGAGGCGTGAACTAGCGCCCAGACTGGGCTTCCTGCTGCCCTCTTCTGCCACTGCGGCCTGAGTGCCGGCTAGAGGCCAGAGTTTGCGGTTAGGTCGGGCGCTCTGCAGCACAGGGTTCGTTGTTGAAGGCGTGCATCTGTCTCAGTGACCATGGTTTTTATAACAAAACTGCGTTAAAACACTGAATTGGAGGGCATAAGTTACTGCTTGGAATATTTGTTTCTGTTGCCCGTGTAACTGCTGGAGTTCGGGCCTGCTGAGTTCTCCTGAAAACCAAGTGCTTTTAATAACTTCACTTAAGGTTCCCGAATGGCGTCATTCTAATTGCTAATCACAGGTGGAAACGGAGAAGGTGCCTTTGTCGGAAGGGGGTAGGGGTGAGGAGTGTGCTTTTTAGATTGGTCTTTAGTTTATCTATATTCTGAAAATTGAGTTGGATCCGAATGAGTTCTGCAGTTGACCTGTGGCCACTGGAGAAGTATCCCTCCGTGTGACAGCGCCGTCCATTTTTACCTCCCGCCTTCCTTGTGGTCCTTAGCAAAGTTTCTGCTACTGCTATTCCGTCTCTTCCTCATTTCTGGTTATAGTGCCCCTCTTTCATTACGTATTCCACTCTCTCCCTCCCTATGTGATCTGGGCTGAACTCTAGGCTTTAAGTAACTTGTGTAGGGGCGGAGGTCCCTAATTGTTGTTCCCTGCGTGGGGCGCATGACCTGTCATCCAGAGACCTGACCTGCTCTGCTCCTCCAACCTGTTCTGCACCCTCCTTGTTTGTGGTCCTAGCCTCCAAGACCTCAAGCTTGAAACTTCTGAGCTCTGATTGCCCTCAGTTCTTCCCTTTCTTCCGTCCTTTCCCATTAGGGTTAGCAGCTAGCGGCTGTTGACTCTGGCCACAGCTTCTTAATTTCTGCTTTCCTCTTTGAATCCTTGCTGGATTTGGCTCATTTCTTGCCACCCAGTATTTATCCCAGTGTCAGCTGGGAAGCCAGAACCAAATTTAATTTTTTTTTAATTTGTTGAAGCAAATTAGTTCATAGTGTGCTGTGTATCAATATCCACAATGTATATGTAAACTATTATGTGACAGTGTAGACAGTGGTGCTTTAGCACCCACCTCCAGAGCTCAGCCAGTGCTCCCCGAGCTGGCACAGCCGCCACTGGACCCTCCACCTCCCCGCCCTCCACAGGTAACCACCTCCTGGTGTTGGATTTCATGCTCTTTTAAGTATTAAAAGTATAGAACAAAAACAGTTTTGTCACAAGTATTTATTGTTAAAGCACATATTACGTCGTTTGTCTTGTATTTGTTCTTTTCAAAGCTCATGCCATACTTGGGCCTTCAGCAACATTTTATGAGTCATCCATGCGATTGTGATTTCATTCATTTCTAGCTGCTTTATTAAATTTTGTTGTGATCACAACCACAGTCACTTTCCAAATCTGAGTATCTCTGAAACTGTAAGGTTTTTTTAAGCCTGCTTGGTGACAAAACCTGACTTAGTAAAGTCTGATATCCTTCTTGCATTGAGTCCAAGTGCAAGCACATTTTAATAACCCAGCTGACGGCATGCTAGCCCAAGCACTAGAGAGGCTGTCATAAAATATATAGGAGTTTTTACCATATCACTTGTATGCAGTCTGAAAAGTTCTGAATACTGGAACATATCTGTCCAAGAGTGTGGGACTTGGGTTCTGTATACCACTGTTATTTTGTCATGCCTTTGTGGTACGTTGGGATAAGTGACTTTCATATTTTTTGTCCATCCAAACAGCGCTTGTGTGAACAGAGTTGTCTGTATTTTGTGCCCCCTGATAAGTTTTCTAGGATGTAGAGTTAGCAGGATGGGAGCTGCTTAGTAAGGGGCAACATGTGCAGCTTTACAAAGAGCACTTGACTCCTGGTCTTCTCTAACACTTGGCATTGTCAGGCTTCTTAGTTTTTGTCAGTCTAGTGATATACGATTGCCTCCTTTATCAAATGTCATGGCGTACACTTTAGTTTTCAGCCCTGCACTAGCTGCCTTTTACACTTAGCAGGGGACCATCATTCTTTCCTCAGTTTTTAAGGCTTTCCTCATTCTACCTCTAGCCACCTTCTTGACTGCTTAATTCTGAGATTCTCTGAATTGCCTATCCTACAAGGATGGGATGCATTAGCCCAGCCTTGCTGGTGTCCCTCAACCATACATTTGGGTCTCAGGCCCTTTGTGCTGTTTTCAGCATTAAAATATCTCCTTTCTCTCCTACTTGTTTTTTTTTTTTTTAGGTTTTTTGAGACAGGGTCTCGCTTTGTGGTTCAGGCTGGCCCTGAGCTCAGCCTCCAACTCACATCACAATCCTCCTGCCTCTGCCTCCCGAGTGCTGGGATGACAGGCGTGAGCCAACACGCCCGGCACTGTGGTATGTGGTACTGGTTGCTGCTGGGTGTGAGTCTCCACACCCAGTATTGTTATGTGGTTACCGGGGAATCGAACCCGGGCCCTTGCGCTTGCAAGACAGGCGCCGGAACCACTGAGCTAACTCCCCGGCCCTCTCCTACTTGTTTTTTAACTATTGCAATATATAATACTTACATTCACTTAGGGATATTGGTACATATATAGTCTCTCACTTCTAACTAAACTTGCTAGGTTTACTTTTTGAAGTGATTGTGATGAGTATAAATTTCTCAACCAATTATTGTATTTTCCTTTAGAAATAAATCAGAATGAGTTATGCAGAAAAGCCCGATGAAATAACAAAAGATGAGTGGATGGAAAAGCTCAATAACTTACATGTCCAGCGAGCAGACATGAATCGTCTCATTATGAACTACCTGGTCACAGGTAATGGCTTGCTAGAAAGATGCCACTGCTTGAACAGAATTCTTTCTTTTTGTCTAAGTGATGCTTTCGTGCTGAAGCTAAAGGGTAAAATGAGGTTATGTTTACACAGTAGGAAAAAAACGATGCTAACTTGACAAATTTGTCAATTATGTTAAAGAGCTTTTTCTGGAGATAAAGTCCAGACCTACAGCAGAACCTGTTTCTTGTCCTTTGACCCTCAAGATCATTGAGACTGTTTTGAAATACATTTAAAGACCAGAGTTCTGGCCAGACTGATAAAGTACACTGGCCTATTTCCAGGTCTGCTCACCCCAGGAGAAGGAAAGGGGAAAGGCAGGAATGTATAGAAGAAAACAGCTTCCAGACCCTTTCTCCTCCTTCTATCAGGAGGAAGGTCAGTGTTGGCTGTGGTGAGAAAATATAGGTATTTTCGAAATGCACAAAATGAAAAAGTTTCCTCCTATTAATGTTTAGTTCTTCATCCCAAATTAATGTGTGGAAGTTTTCTACAAAGGTGATGCAGAAGTCTAGGCCTGTGGTTGTGGGAGAAGGGGCGTATATCCTTGCGTTGATGTTGGAGGGGATCACAGGCATACACTCAGCTCGGAAGTCACCAAGTCACTGCAGTTGAAGCCCAGGGGAAACACAGTACCCCTATGAAGGCACATCTAGCTTATCTGCTTCATCCGGATCTACAGTCCCAGTCTTCAGAATGCTTCTGCTGACACTGCATTAGCAGTCATTCAAACCTCTGGCTGGTACTTCAGAGCCTTTTGGATGGAGTCTAAAGGAATTAAGTACAGTCTTGTTCTTGTGTTTTAGGACAGTAATACAAGTTTCTGGAAAAGAGGTTGATACCAGGGTATTTATGGAGGCAGTGTGCTTTCTAGAGATACAAAGTCTGCAATGATTTCTTGCTACCTTTCTAGCAGTAAGGATGGTTTTCACTTTTAGAGGGATTTAAAGAAGCAGCAGAAAAATTTCGAATGGAATCTGGAATTGAACCAAGCGTGGATCTAGAAACACTTGATGAACGGATCAAGATTCGAGAGATGATTCTAAAGGGTCAGATTCAGGAGGCCATCGCCTTGATTAACAGCCTCCATCCAGAGCTCTTGGACACAAACCGGTATCTTTACTTTCATCTACAGGTGAGTCCCAACAGAGTAAAGACTTTGCAATGACTCACAAAGAAGCAAGCTAATTTATAATAATAGACTATTATTTTAGTTTATATGTGGACAGAATTTGACTTGGCTACTATTTTATGTATTTTAGAAGGTATTATTTAAATGCAAATTTAATTACTTGGAGCTTAGAGACAATAAAAAAATTTCTTCTGTGAGTTACGCTTTTTTTTTTTTCCCCAATCAGTGGCAAGGATGGAGCCCAGAGCCTGTGCATGCTTGGCAAGCGCTCCATCACTGGGCCATGTATCTCCTGTCCTGTGCAGTATAGTGACTGGAAACAAGGGCAGTGTCATTCACCCGAGTGCACCGTCTAAACTTCTCTGTCTTTGCCATTGCCAGCAACAACATTTAATTGAACTGATCCGCCAACGTGAGACTGAAGCGGCGCTGGAGTTCGCCCAGACGCAGCTGGCAGAGCAGGGCGAGGAGAGCAGAGAGTGCCTCACAGAGATGGAGCGCACACTGGCCCTGCTGGCCTTTGACAGCCCCGAGGAGTCACCCTTCGGAGACCTTCTCCACATGATGCAGAGGCAAAAGGTAGAGGTCAATACAAGGGAGAGTCATTTCTCCCCCTACATAGGTGTTCAGAGAGGGATTTCCGAGAGGATGGTGTATCTGCTTCATCTGTGGTTTGGGTGAAATGTGGCTGCTTGGACTTGTAGCTCTTACATTGTGCCACTGGCAACAACTTTCTAAATTTTACTCTTTTATTCTGTCATACTAGGAGCAGCAAGAGTTGTGACTACCAGTACCCAAACCCTTTGCTAATTTGTTTGTTATTTTAACATTCTTCCTCTTTGAAAATTCTTAGACAACAAGTATCTTAAGTATTTTTCAGATTTTTTTCTGAAACTCTCTTCTTGCTGCCAGTCCTGTATCCAGCTGAATGTGACAGCTCATTTTGTGCCCAGGCATGGGTTCCCCTTCCCCACATGCCAACCCCCTCCTCTCTAAGGCTCTGTATTGGGAGATCTGCCAGGCTTCAAAGGTCCACTTGGGGTGTTTCCTTGAAGTTTGTCCAGAGAGAACCTGCATTGCCCACTGTGCTGCCCTTTTCATTTGAACAGTTTCCTCTGCATTCCATTCTAGAGGCTTTTGATTGACCTTGAAGCTACACATGCCATTTGCTGACCAGACTAGAGACTTCTGGCTGAGGGTTGCATTTGGTACCCTCCAAGTGGCACACAGTTAGAGCTAATGTTTAAGTGAAGAACAAGCCTCTTGTGTTGATTGATTTCCAAGAGCATAAAATGTATATTTAATAGACTGCTGTACTCTGTGGATGTGGTTGTCTTTATGGGATGTATTTATTTTCCAGGTATGGAGTGAAGTTAACCAAGCTGTTCTAGATTATGAGAATCGTGAGTCAACACCCAAGCTGGCAAAATTACTGAAACTACTACTTTGGGCTCAGAATGAGCTGGACCAGAAGAAAGTAAAATATCCCAAAATGACAGACCTCAGCAAGGGTGTGATCGAGGAGCCCAAGTAGAGCTGGTGCAGGCAGACCCTGGCACTGTCATGATGGCACAGGACTCACCTCCCCTCGGACTGTGACTGAAAGATTTTCACTGCAGTAGAGAACTCCTCTCCCCTTGTACTTTTATTTTTGACCCCAAATTGTTTTTTTACAGGCAATATGTCCCTTTTAGCTGCTGGCAAACCCACGTGAAAAGACTCTTTGGAAGTCTGAGCCGTCTGTGCACTATGATACATCCCAAGGGTTTCAACATATTGCTGGCTGCTATTCGAGTGCTCCTGGTGTTTCTGACTCCTGAAGGCTTAGCTTGTCATTGAGTGCTGCATTATTAGGGAATATCAGTTAAATTTAAGGCCTCCCTTTCAAAGTACAAGAAGAGCACTGATCATTCTTTTGGTTTCTGATAATTTGCAGACAGTATGTTTTCTTCATTTTTCCTAAGTCCTGTCAGGCCTTTATTTTATTTTCCCTTATGCCTTGTTTTTCATTTATTTTTCTGTCTCATTTTTCATAGGAAAGGATATATAAATTTGTAAATCCCGACTCAAAGATGACTTTTGTGCGAGGGTTTTGAATTTCATTTGTTTTTCCCTTTTGGTCCAAGCTGTGTGGCTTTCGGGGAGATGTGTGTATGAGGGGTGGGGCTGTGTGTTTTTTAATTTTTTAAATATATATTTTGGTGCTGTATGTGAAGAGAGACTTGTTTATAGTAGATCAATGAACCATCTCTTGTAGGCATATTTGTTGAAAATAAAGGTTTCTCTTTGACTTCAAGAATGACCAAAATGGCCTCTTAAAAGCTCCCTGTCTCAGGCAAGTATAGTTCGGGGTTTGCCTTCCCTGTGCTTACACGGCGCTACTTGGCTCAGCCTCTGTGTTTAGAAACCCGCTAGTGACAGGCCGTCCTGGTGCTGGTGAGGACAGGTGGAAGTGCTGGACTTGCATTGCCCTGACCCGCACTGCAGCTTCGCGGGGTGCTTCCTCTCAGTCCTGTTCAGCTGCCCCACTTTACCCTGTTGAGTGGAAGGCAGGAGAGAAATGCAGTGTGACACACAGGTCAGTGCTCTTGGTGGTGGGCTCATGTAATTCAGATGCAAATGTGTTTGGATTCCTGGCAGCTGCCTGTGCACAGGGGTCTTGCTGGAGCAGTGCTGAAAGCCAGTGTTTGGGTGGTCAGTTGTAGGGCCGTGACTCAGTTGTCCCTCTGCTGAGTCCTGATGCTGGCAGTGTGTATTCTGGAGCCTGACTGAGAGGCAAGTCAGTAGAGCTGAATTGAGAGTTGCTTGTTCTAATCTTGAGTGGACTGAGGTGTTCTGACCAGCAAGGTGGGGTTAGGGTGTGATCACCAGCTTGCCAGGGCCTGAGCTGCTCAAGTGCTGTGCTGTCCGTCACTCCCTGCATCCCTGCACATTGGTTAGTCAGTGTCTCCTGGACTGCTGTCTTCCCTTACTAATATTTCACTTCCCTTGCTTGGAGCCTGGTGAGGTTTCCTGGCTCTTTGATGCTGTCTTCAGTGATAAGTCTCTACCTCACCTCACTGGTTTCTGTAACATAGTGACACTGGTGTAGTCGTGAAGCCCCCTCCAGACAGACTCACCAGCTGCCCGTGTGGTTGACTGAGGTCCAGCAGGGCTGCTCTGACCTACTGTACACAGCAGGCATCAGCAGTCATCATCTTCAGGTGTCACTGACCTTTCGAGATTTCTTCCCTTATGTTTGAGGATAAAAATAAGTTGAAAGAAAAGGGAATAGTAGCACTTTGGGAGGCTGAGACAGGAACATCATGAGTTCAAGTCTAGCATGGACAACTTTAAAAAAATTAAAGGCTGGAGATCTATCTCAGTGCCAAGACTCTGGGTTCAATCCACATATCTTAAAAACAAAACACAGAAACCTCTGCATTTTTGGAGAAGCCCCAGGCTGTATGCATGTTGTTGTCTTCTGTGTGTGCATATATGATCATTTAATCAGTAAAGAACTTATAGCCAATTTGATGTGTTTTTGTAGTTAGAAGGTGTGTAAGGTGTATAGTAATGGGAAGTCCTCTGTGGTTCCCCATGGATTATTGAAATACAAATGTGGCTTGTCACATGCTTGAAATATTATGAAGTGGTGTTGGTATTTTACTCACCAGCTCAGTGAGCAGCTAAGATCACTGCACCACATGCCACTGAGACTGGAAGGTTTCAGGTGTTCTGTCCATGCCTCGGCTGGAGTCCCTCCCACAAGAGGCTTTATGGAC